>JASCZW010003868.1:0-38668 GCA_034211315.2 Aedes japonicus
CATGGTGATGAGCGAACATCTCCTTCTACATCATAATCGTTACTCCTCGCACGGAGAATAAATAACATAACAATTAATGTATAGAAAATCTATGTTTTCATTTTTGGAAACGTCAATGTTAAAGTCTCCGGTCAACACAACTGGCGTATCTTGCGCAGCATACCTGAACAACATGCGAATCAAGAACAATTTTTAAATTCTTGGTAGTTGTTCCTGGTGAAATGTACACCACAACCAGCAGAACTTCAGTGTCCATTACTGATATATTCGCACAAATGTCCCGACGTTATCGATCTGTTTGCTGATTGGTTAATACGCTCCACGTATCACGTGATGTGGTATTTTGGCGCGAGTGTGATATTCTTCATTTCCCGCTCATTTCTTCTACTGGTGATTCATATCGAAATGAATATGAAAACAATTTATATGTATATATGATAATTAATATGTATATAATTTTATTAAATATTCTTATAATAATAAGAATTATTGTTATTATTTTAATAATAATGAAAATTATTATTAGAAGAGTTTAAATCAGTAAAGATATTATCTTTCAAATGTCTTTACACATAGCTAGAATATCATGAGAATTTAATTTATTTCTTCTATATTCTGTTTCTTCTCTACAATCAATTAAACAAACTCTTTAGTTGGGAAAATTGTGTTGAAAAGGACCCTTTTATTAATTGTTGGGGAGAGGGGGAGGGTCTTCTCGAGTAGCCAGATGGCCTGAATTTTCTCCGGCCTCTTGGAGTAATGTCATGTTGAAGTAACGCCATGTAGTGAAAATGTCGATTAGCTCAAGATAAACTATTAATTTAACAAACTCTTTTATTGGGAAAATTGTTTTGGTCGCCCAGAAAGAACAGGTTGTATTAATTATCGGGGGAACATAGGGATCAAATTGGCTTCTCGGTCTTCTCAAGTAGCAGGGTGGCCTGAATGATTGGCGGGTAATCACCCTGTGAAATTGTCAGAACAGAGAAAATCGGGATTTACATATAGATAAGCAGCATCAGCTTCGGCCACTTTATCCGCTCTTGAAGTAACGCGAAGTAACATTACCACCATGCGTTGTAATGAAAATGTCGATTATCTTACACAGACAAAAATTATTGATTCTAACAAGCGTATAAAATTTCGCTTCGTTTAATTGCAAGCCAAAGGAAACGTAAACAATGTTTGCATTCAACAATGTTTGCAATCTTGCATACAACAGGTTGATTCAGGCGTTATCCGCCTTAAATTTACATAGAAATATCCTATAATGTTCTGCCAAATCTAGCATTCCCTTTATGTGCATTAGATAAGGCAGAAAATTCAATGTTTCTTTTATCTGTGTATGATAAAATAATATTTTAACAAACTCTTTAACTGGTAACATTGTTTTGTTCGCCCTGAAAAGGACGGGTTTTTATTTAATTGTAGCGGGGCAACATGGTACACGTCCGAAATGTGCTAAGTAGCAAGATGGCCTGAATTTTCTCCGGGCTCTTGAAGTAACACCATGTTGAAGTAACGCCATGCAGTGAAAATGTCGATTTGCATATTGTTTTGGTCGCCCTGAAACGAACGGGTTGTATTAATTGTCGGGGGAACATGGTACGCGATCAAATTTGCTTCACGGTCTTCTCAAGTAGCAGGATGGCCTGAATAATTGGTAGGAAACCACCCTAAGAAATTGTCAGAACAGAGAAAATCAGGATTTACATATAGATAGACGCGGCTCGGCCATTTTATCCGGGCTCTTCATGTTACGCCATGTTGAGACGGTGCGTTGTAATGCTATTTTCATTACTCGATTAGCTCATAAGATATTAATAAAACAAACTCTTTAATTTGGCAAATTCTATTGTTCGCCCTGAAAAGGGCGGGTTTCATCAATTGTCGGGGAACGCGATCGAAATTTGTATGTATGGCCTGAATATTTGACAGGAATCCACTGTATGTACTGCCATCGTCAGCTGCTTTTTAAGTCACGACCACTTGGTTTAGGGGATGGATGTGGGTCGAGACGTCATTCGTGTCATGTCTCGCCTCATGTCCAATCATTATTCTTTGAACGCTCATTTATACCGGGTTGGGCTGAGCGACAGCAATCTCTGTGAATGTGGACAAGGCTATCAGGACGCAGATCACGTTATTTGGTCTTGTGCTGAACATCGTGGAGTCAGATCGGGGCTCTATGATTCCCTTCGGGCTCGAGGTAGACAACCCAATGCCAATTCGAAATATTTTGTCTGTACATGATTTGGGACATGAAACTCTTATGTGTAGAAGGAGATGTTCGCTCATCACCATGAGGCACCAAGAGTGAACAACAATGTTTTTGGCTAGAATGAAAGATATGAAGAGAAAGTTTTGATAGTTCCGCTAGTGTGCGACAGGCTGGAAACATGACAGTGGTACTCTGGCCTTGGTGATGAGCGAACATCTCATTCTACATCATAATCGTTACTCCTCGCACGGAGAATATATAACATAACAATTAATGTATGTAAAACTCATTTATGTGTTTTTGACTAACATTAGCTTTATATTGTAGTTAGTTTAACCTGTATGTTTAGTTTAAGTTTTTTCTGTGTATGTGTTTTTTTGTCTTTTTCAAAAAATGTTCAAGTCAAAAGAAATCCATAAGTTGTATAGTTATGTGTTTCAATAATTTAGAATTTAAATTTTATGTGTTATGTGACCAAACTTTAAATTTCCACCCTCTTTCCCATCCGTAATTTGTAATTCCTATTAACCTCGACACGGCCGCGAGTAATCGGTTATATCCCCCAACTTTAGTTTTAAGAAAAATGATGTTAAAAAACATGAAAATTTAGCTCTGTAAAGTTGATTCGATTGAGCCTGTACAAATAAATAATAAATTGAAAAAAAGGCACGACCAGCTGGGCTGCTGGTACCGACCGCCAGTTGCTGCTGCCACGACCAGGTGGGCATTACTGCAATGCTGGGTACCGAGCGATGCTGCTGGGTGCTGCCCAGCTTTACCTCCCACCGGGAGATCCGCTCAGCTCCAATGCTGCCGAACGAATGAGGCATTTGTTCGGAAATGTGCCTTTATGATGGCATCGGGTACCATTGCATGAACAAAAGGGGGTATCAACTCAAGCAATGTGAATCAAATTCATTAAAAGGGGAGGGGAATCAGATGTTTCGCCAAACACTAGCGTGAAACAGAATCTACCTCTCGAGAACAAATAATAATAAGAAGAAGACGATGCGTCTCTTAGATTTGAAAACTGTGCTAGGAAATTTGGTTAATTTACTCTGCGAATCGAAATTATAAGACATCACCTTACATTTACGTTATTTTTAATAAGTTAATGTTAAAAATCAATTATCTTGATTACTAAAACTGATACGTAGAATTATTTCCAATCGATTGGTGCAAACGATATGAAAATCGTTTATGCAATGACTTAGTTATTATCGCTCAAAATATCCAAAACGACCCGTAACGCGGTCGATTTCAGAAATTTTAGAATGGCGCCCCAGTATAGAAATGAAAGACGTAGTCCTAAGTCAAAATTCCATTCAACCGATTGCACATTATTGCTTGGCTAATTGCTAGTTAGAAATTTGTGAAACAAAATCGTATGAGAAAGCACCTCATGACTGCATGATGGCTAAAGAATGACAAGTAAACTCATGATAGTACGTTTCTTCTCGTACATAGTGAGATTACCTGTTTTTTCAACGTCGCGTGACGGCCATGAGATTAACCAGCACTGGTCGGAACTCTGTCACCCCGCATGCCACAATACGTTTACAGTATGTAAAATAAGTATATCCACCCCTGCTTCAAATTTACAATTTTCCTGTTATCGATTCATATATTAGTTGATAAAATGAGTGTTGTTATGCGTTTGGTCCATTATATAGTAGAGGAAAGGCTTGTAAGATGGAACAGCGCCACTATTGACATTCACAGCGACAACACTATCGCGCGGACAAGTGTTAACCTCATTTTTTTACTATTCTTCAATTTTCATTTGCTTTTGGAGTGAATACACTCATTAGATTTAGCTCTTCCAGGTTTCAATGTTCGAAAGTGTTAGCATAATTGAAATAGCAACTATTTCTTGTGCTTAGTAAGTGGAAATTTCCCATCGCTATCAAAAGGTTAACAATTGTGTTGGCTACCATTTTTGGTGTATTTTTATGATCCAAAGGCATTTCCAAACAAATCGTAGAGTGAAACAATTTTTTGATGTTTTGTGTTTATGACGTCATGTTTGTAAGATGGAACACTGTTCGGCTTTTAAGAAGGAACACATTTTTTTCGTTTTAAAACATATGAATGATATTTTTCATGTTTGGAAATACCATGGAATCAACAATAAATTGAAATATAACAATACATTTTTTGAAATAGCAATTTTTGATGGATTTCGAAAATCGGCCATATTTTTTTTTTTGATGACAATAAATAATCAGTTGTGTATGCCAACTTGGAGCCTTTTAGTTGCTCTTTCGAAAGATCCTCGAAAAAATAAAAATTATACATGTTACGAGCAAAACACGGATTGTGTTCCATCTTACAAGCCTTTCCTATACCTATCATTATACCATTAAATATACTTGAATTAATCTTGCTCTTGAAAATTTATGCCAAGATCAACAGAAAAGGGAAGTAAAACATGCAAAAAAAGTTTATCCACCCAAACATGCTTTGTACCATTTTGCCGTGTATTGAGCGGTTCCTGTCACTTTTTCGAATGTAAACATTGCATACAGTTATCCTTTCGTACTGTAGAAGCTTTCGTGACTCAAATTTGAGCTCTCATGTTTCGAAATACCTAAAAACGCACAAATTTCGCTGAGTATCCGAAAACTTATCATAGAGCATCACAAGTGCGTTAAAAGCTACCGTCAAATTGCTAATATCGTTCAGATACATAAAGATACGGTTGCCAAAATTGTTCAGAAGTACAAAAAGAGTGGTTCTTTCACACCAGAAAAGCGATCAGAGCGACCGGCGAAGACAAGTTCCTGGATTGACAGGGCTTTCGTCAGATTTTCAAATTGCAAAGCAAGTTGAGAGTGAATTTCGAAATCGATTGCATATACAAGGTCTGAAGAGTAGAGTGGCAATTAAGAAACCATGGTTGTCAGCGAAAAACATTAAAAAACGATTGAAGTGGGCTCGAGATCATATTACATGGACAGTCGATGATTGGAGAAAGGTCATTTGGTCAGACGAGACTAAAATAATGCTAGTTGGGTCTGATGGTATCACACGAACATGGCGCAGAACCGGTGAAAGTCTGAAAACCCAGTGTTTAAAGCCTACAGTCAAACATGGTGGAGGTGAGTTATTGCAACATCATTAACTTTCAACTAACTTAACTAGCTTTTATCATTTTCTGTACAGGTAGAGTCATGGTTTGGGGCTCGATGGCTTCGTCTGGCGTTGGAGAACTCGAATTCATTGACGGAATAATGACAAAGGAGGTTTAACAGGACATACTGAAACGAAAACTTTCAGCAAGTGCACAAAAACTGAAGCTGGGCCGGAGATACACGTTCCAGCATGATGGGGATCCAAAGCACACATCGGAGCTGGTATCCCAATGGTTGAAGGAAAAGAAAATCAATGTTTTGGAGTGGCCAGCACAGTCTCCTGACCTTAATCAAATAGAACATCTCTGGTCTATTTTGAAAATTAAGGTTCAGGAACACAAACCCTCAAGCGTTCAGCAATTACGACAAGTTGTTGTACTGAATGGGAACCAGAAACGACTGCTAAGCTTGTCCAGTCAATGCCACGGCGATGTCAAGCTGTCTTTGAAGCCAAGGGAGGTCACACGAAATATTGAATGATTTTCAGAATTATGGTGGATATACTTTTTTTTTGCATTATTTTTTATCTTTTTCTTATATATTTGGTCTCAGGCACGAACAGTTCGTGCTTTTACATCAAATTATCGTAATTTGACTTTCTTTTTATCCCTTGAGAAATAAACTTAATATTAAAAATCGCTTTTCAATGTTTTGGTGGATTATTTGAAGCAAATGTCTCAAGTGGGATAAACTTTTTTTTACATACGGTTTATATTGTATGGACATTAATTTGGAATATATAGTTATGGTATTTCCACTAGTATGAATCCAGTATGGGTAGGAAAACATATTTTCAGCATTTAATTTGATACATTAGTTTTTGAATAGTTATAACAGTTTATAGATCCACTCTAGCACAGTACTATAGCAGGCAAAGCTCTCCAGAATTAAAAAAAATCATAGGAACTAAAGATATGAAGCGAAAGTATAGATAGTTCCTTTAGAGTACGGCAGTTTTTGAAATTTAAATAGTTGCAGTTGAAATTGAGCGGAGGTCAATCTTGAAAGACAGTATTTGATCATGCACACAATCTTTTAACAAGCTACCCCAACGCATGGAAGGCAATATAATCCATTAGTAAGCTATTGGCATATTTTTTCATTCAACTTCAATGTCATATCCTTTCTCTCGCACCTTACACTTAACTCCACTCATTATTTTGCGATGGGCCTTAGTTCCGGTACGTTGGTGGGGTTCATCCGGGGTGCGAAAATTATCCCGATGGCTTCGTGCCACTCCAGGACAACATTTGAATAGTGGCACGAAGCTAGATCCGGTCAGAAGATCGAAGGGCCCTTGTGTTGCTTCTGTAGACAATCCTTGAGGTAGATCTCCCCATTTACAGTCCCGGTAGTCACGAACGGCGCACTCCGTTTGCCACATGAGCAAATCGCCTGCCAAATCATGTATTTCTTGGCAAACTTTGAAAGAGTTTCTGCTTCTTTACTTACTCCGGAACATCAAACTTGTGCTGGGCGGTGACGAGCAGTGGCCCCAGAAGCTGCCGGAAGTCCGCCTTAACGTAAGACTCATCATCCATGATGAGACAATGAGGCTTCGTCAGTATCTGGGTGTACAGTTTCCTGGTCCGTGTTTTGCCGTTCGTCACGATTTGGAACCTTCTGCACTTTGTACGTATGTTGTCCCTCCCTGTTCTTGGCTCTCTGAACGAAAGACTTGGACAGATTCATCTTTTTGGCCACATCCCTGACCGGAGCATTGGGTTTCCGCTTAGACGCTCTCACGACACGATTGTGATCCTGAATATCCAAGAATATCCATTTTGACCGCATTTCTTTTTCCATTCGATGCTTAAAGCTTTGTAGTAACGTTTTATCACACGACACACTGTTGACTGCACGATTTCGAGTTGTTTTGCGATGTCCCGATGAGAGAGTTGAGGATTTTCCAGGTGCTTCCGCGACATCAATTCGTGACGTTTCTATTCTGGTGACGCCATTTTTCAACTTTCGAAATACTGACAGCGCCAAAAATACAACAACAAAAAACACTCTAAACTTCCTCTACCCAAATTTTCAAAAGAAAAAACCCAATGTGTACATCGTTTTTTCCGTGATGCAATTTGATGTGGAACACCCTTCAGCGCTACCAATGCTCTTTGGACAAAAGCGACTTTGCTAGAAAATGGGGATTAAAACCGAAGATGATCCAATGGGTATACTCAAATACAGCTTGAAAAATTCCAAAGGCTGAGAAAAATTTCCAAAAGAATCCATGAAAAAATTTAAAGAAAATGTCAAAGGATTTTTCAGAAGTCGGTATTAACATGGAGTCACTTTTCAGTTTGAAGTAATAAACTTGAAAGATCTGAAGTATTGAAGTAGCTTGCAGAATTACTAGAAAAAAAGCCCAATAAAAGTACTTTTTAAGATTTTTTCCAGAATTTCCATAACAATAATTATAAAACACATCTATTATAGTATCTTCAGAAATTTATCAAAAAAAATTAAGAAAGTGTAGACGATTTTCATGGAAAGGAGTCATGTGAATATTTGGAGAAACCACATGAAAAACTGTCGAGAAATTTAACAGTAAGAACAAGAAAAAGGGTGCATAAAGTTATTCAGCCAGTCCCTACAATTATCTCCTAGATGATCTAAAGGAAGTTCATAAGTATACTGAAATGAACTTTTAAGAAATCGAAGATCTAGAGAAATTTCACCAGATAGTCCGAGAAACGTCCACAAAAAAGGATTTCTTAGGCTTTCAGTCTTTGTAAGTAATGTAAAAAGATAATTTTCTATTTTCCGACGTTTTGGCGTGTTATATTTCGCCTTCTTATAGGGATTACTGTAAAATATAATGTGTCGGTATGCTGGTTTTTGTGTAATATCTAGTATAATTTACTTTAATTGTTATGTTATATATTTTCCGTGCGTGGATTAACGAGTATGATGTAGAAGGAGATTTTCGCTCATCACCATGAGGCACCAAGCACCAAGTGTGCACATTAATGTTTTTTGCTAGAATGATAGATATGAAGAGAAAGTATTGAAAGTTCCGCCAGTGCACGGCAGGTAGGAAATCAAACAGATGTTGTTTTTTTTTAAGTTGAGCGAAAGGCATGTGTCCTGGTGGTACTCGAACCATGGACGTCAATCTTTGCCTAACATCCCACTGCGGGGTAGGTTGTAGCAACGGAACAAGTCCACCACTTCAACAGGCAAAAATTGACGTATGGAAAGACGCGCATGTACCACTGTGGCTTGTATAGTTATTCTAGCGATCTATTGTGTACACTCTGTTTATTGAAGCGCACATGGAAGAGGAACTCTCTCCTTTTTTAGGTTTGTTTTGATTCGCAACGACGGAGATCACTCAAGTTTTTCCCGTCGTCTCTAACGTAGAGACCTTGGAGAGAAACACCGTGAAGCGATGCGATACTGATCCCCGCCAGTATAATTAATGGTTACCACCATTTATGGTTTTGACATACTTAAATTGTTATGTTATATATTCTCCGTGCGTGGAGACCCGATTGTAGCAGACCCTCCAGCTGGTTGCAATAGCTCTTGTGTCCTGACAATCTCTGTTCAATACGTCGAAACGTCGGAAAATAGAAAGTTATCTGTTTCCAGATCAATCATCTCAGCGTCCACAGTCCAAAGTTCATAAGAAGTTCATGAGAAGCTTAAGGCTCGTCGAGCATTGTACATTGAAAAAGTCTGTATGTCGCAGATGAAATAAGCCTATCTGTCAAATGATAAGCCTTTTCTAGTGGAATTTAAAGATATTTCTCGCGTTCTGGCTTGAAATAGTTTAGTTATATAGTTTAAAAATGTGTTTCATTTTTTTATTTCATACTAGCTGAACCCGGTGCGAGCCTTGCTACGCATGCAACAAAATGAATGAAAATTTAATAGAACCTGCTCATTTATGTTGTTTTTGTGAATGCATCTGGTTAAAATATTTTGGTTTACTAATGTAATTTCTAAAAAAAAACAAAGTTTTATGTTTTTATTAAACTTTTGGATCGGTAGTTTCTATAGGTATTTCCTTCAGCGTAGAAGCATTTCATTGACAAAATAATGTATCATCAAATGAAGCCGTATCATGTCAGTTTGAATGTTATTTTCCCTTGCATAACCTTTGATCAACTTCTTGTGCATAATGTAGCACTGAGAGTAACTCAAGCATCCCCCATTCTTGGCTAAGCAGGGGTCAAACTTCTATCAGTACATGCTTCCCACCCGAGAAATACACATTTTGAGTTTAAGTTGCATGGATAATTCTCATGTTTGGTTCCAATTTCTGTTTTGTATGTTTGAGAGGCCACCTTCAAAAACCTCTATTTGCCAAATTTGGTTCCATTTGCTTGATTTGTTCTTGAGTTATGCAAAAAATCGTGTTTCATATATATTAGAGACCCCTCTTTCAGTGAGCGGAGGAGTCTCAAACCACAATAGAATCATTTCTTGCCTTCGAAAAACTCCACACGCCAAGTTTGGTTCCATTAACTTGATAAGTTCTCGAGTTATTCAGAAATTTGTGTTTCATTTGTATGGAAGCCCCCCCCCCTTTGGCCCATTCCAGATGACAGAGGAGTCTCAAACCCCTATAGATACATTTCTGGTCCTCCAAAAACCTTCATATGTCAAATTTGGTTCCATATGCTTGATTAGTTCTCGAGTTATGCACAAATGTGTGTTTCATTTGTATGAGAGCCCCTCTTACAGAGGGCGGAGGGATGAAGAGTCACCTTAGAAATATTTCTTGCCTTCAAAAATCTCTACATGCCAAATTTGGTTCCATTTGATTAGTTCTCGAGATATATAGAAACTTTTGTTTCTTTTATATGACACCCCCCTCTCTCCCAGAGAGAGAGGAGGGGTCTCATACTATCGTAGAAACAATCATTGCCTTTAAAATCCCCGCATGCCAAATTTGGTTCCATTTGCTTTATTAGATCTAGAGTTATGGAGAAATTTTAGTTTCATTTGTATGACAGCACCCCTCCTAGGAGAGGGGAGGGGTCTCAAACCACCATAGAAAAAAAATTGTCTCCACAAAACCCCACATGCAAAATTTGGTTCCATTTGCTTGATTAGTTCTTGAGATATGCAGAAAATTCTGTTTCATTTGTATGGGAGCCTCCTTTTTAGAGAGGGGAGGGATCTCTGACTACCATATAAACATTTATTGCCTCTAAAAACTTCCGCATGCTTAATTTGGGTTCCTTTGCTTGATCAGTTCTCGAGTTATGCAGAAATTTGTGCTTCATTTGTATGGGAGCCCCCTTTCCAGAGAAGGGAGGGGTCTCAAACCATCATAAGAACCTTCCCGGCCCCAAAACCTTTTCCATACAAAATTTCACGCTGATCGGTTCAGTAGTTTTCGAGCCTATTAGGTTCAGACAGACAGACAGACAGACAGACAGACAGAAACCATTTTTATATATATATATAGATATATAGATTCTTTAAAGTGAAAAAGTGAAGTGTTAGTTTAAATTTTTCAAGTTTTGCAACTTAAGGCTGTTGCAGACTGAAAGATCGTTGGGAAAATTTTACCAGTTCCTCGAATGAGAGTTTATTAAAGGAAGGAAAAGTTCATATCATTGCCATTCCCATAGGCTTTCGATTAGTGAACCTTGTGTAAACCCTTTTTCCGCATTCTCATCAATCAATCAAATGAATACAAATACTAAAATATCTTGAGCTCTTTACTACACTCAAAAACTGACTTTACGTTCAAAGTCATTTTCGTGCATTCTGAGAAACACACTTGCTTGCTGGAGCATCTGTTTTACGTCTCACCGAATTGGAAAACTACCATTTCATAACAGAAGTTATAGAGTATTCCAGAAAGTATGAGCACGATTCAAAATCAAAATAAAAAAATGTTTAAGGATGAAATTTCGTTTTGCTTTCATGAATAATTTCTCTATAATTTAGAGTAAGGAGCATATGAAAAAATCTTATTATCGCCAATCATAAGCCAGCGAACGCACTTTTTGCACTAACGCTGCTTACCAGTCCCTGCACAGACTACTTCGCAATTGTCACTTATACACTCAGACACTTATTTCGTCAGTGGTTTTGTGTAAAAACCGTGCTTACTATATGCTCTCTGGAAATAGTGCTTATACTCTTCCTATAATTTTCTATATATGAGAGGCTACGCGAGAATAGCGTACATACATGGATTGGTAGTCGCGTATGCTGGTGATTAAACATCTTCATTCATTATAATTATTGACTAAATGTACCTAATGTATTATGTCAGAAAAGTTTCAATATTTTCTTTCATCATACAGCTTAGTAAGACATATTATAAGTGGTGAACCAGCCCAGGAGGCTGAAAGCCACTTAAATAAAGATAAAAAAATAATAATAATAAGACATATTATGTTTGATAGTTCATACTTCTCAATGTAATGGAAGATTGTGACGAAATTGTGCGGCGCGGATACAACGTTGTTACATGTTAGCTCAATTTCATTCACGACAAAAAGTATACAACATCACAGCAGGATACCGACTTTACAATTTAGATCTAAAGTGTTTATGTATGAGTTTGGGTATCTCGTTTGCCGTGTGTGATCTGTGCCTTTGTTGCTAAGGTAGTAATTAAAAAATACAGGTATATGGACAGGCAGGTCTCTGTTTAGTTAAACTGATAGTGTCCTTATTTTCTGCTACGGAGGTGAACTGAGATATAAAAAAAAAAAAAAGTCCGTACTGTGAGGGTGAAATCGCACTCGAAAGCGCCTGAAAAGTATTCTCCAGGCTAGCAGAAATCGCGTACGTTGTGGAAGTGATATTTGCCATCGCTAAAAAGTTTGGAAAAGTGGTGAAAAAATAGCTTTTTGTTTGGCTCTCAGCTTCCATTGGCAGTGAAGAGAAGTTTTCTTGCTAATTTTTTTTTTGAGCTGATAGCGCTCTCTCTGTCTGTCGCTTGCATTTGCACTTTTTGGGAGAAGTGCAGTGGTGTTGGTGTGGGTTTGGCGGATTGGATTTTTGTTTTCATTCGCTCACCCTGGATGCGATTCATCAAAACGTAAAGATAGAGAAGTACGTGGTTGTGTGTGTGTTGGCAGTAGTTTGCATCGCATCAGCGGCAACAACAACACAACGGTATTATGTAGCACGACGTCGGCAGCAGTAGCACCTTGTCGCGCGTCGCGGATTACTAGTGTGCGTGTGCAATCGGTTCCGGTGAGCTAAAGTTAGAAGAGTGTTGCGTGTCGCGGGATTCATTAGAAAAGAAACGGCATACAATGCGCTGTTGTGTGTTGGTGATTCTTCCTCAAGCGAGTCCAAAGTGTCGTCGTTCGCGGGTATTGTGGGGGACGATATTTCCTGCAACCAAGTGCCAGTATCTAAAAATTAAATTTTAGAAGAAAATACCACTATCGTGCCAAAGTGAATTTTGATTCGGTGTTCAGGATTAGTTTGTAAATTAATCAGTGCAAGAAGAGTGTATTAGACACAGATATCATGTTACTACCAGAACGTTTCCGACATGTCGGCGACGGCCGGGTTGATGACGGCAGCAGCTGCGATCCAGCAGGACTTAGCCATCTAGGATATCGAGGAGAGCTGGTTTGCAAAGCAACAAATAATTTATTTCTACCATATTTTGAAGACAATATCTTATATCCTGTTTTATTTTATTTTGTCTATTTTGTTTTGTTTTGTTTTTCGTTATGCCTGTCTCTTTTCAGTAACATTGGAGCGGCCCATTGCTTTTGGTGAAAAGTACTACATATTTTCAGCGTATCGTTAACCAAAACGAACCCGGCTGCTAACATTTCTCCAACTATCCAACATCCCAGTGATTTCTCGTGGAAGTGCAGAGGATTTCTCGGCTTCCTAAAAAGCGAGTATCATGTCAACACGTTCCTTCCCATTCCCTACTTGACCAGCATTCGGACACGGCCGGCGCCGGTATTGCTTTATAATGGGTCACCAGTTTTTACACATTGAAGATGTATGTTAGTCCCAAACATCATCTGTTGGTTCTTTGTGCAAATACAGCTGATCTGGCAATAACGGAATTGCATCCGTGGGCGGTAAATGATGCTCATGCTCATGCTCATAGTGTCCTTATTTTCTGCTACGCCACATTTCCATGGGTTTGTTAAGTGTCTGAAAAGTGTGATATTGTCTATTGTTCCTAAACAGCCCTAAATTCAGGATTGTTTCGGCAGCGGGGATTTCGCGAATTTCACGGATACCACGAATTTCGCGGATTTGGCGCGGATTCGATCAACACCATTTTAATATACCAAAAAATAGTAAACCAGAGCGAGTTTATTTTCAGTGTCAGGGTATTGTAAAAAGCAGGCTGTTTTGTGTTGCCAACACAAAATGGATCATTCTTTCTAGCTGATCTGCAATCTCCTATGGCAACCATTAGTTGGCGACCCGTGACATTCGAGCGGAACCAACTCAGAAAATTGCCGCTTACACCAAGCCTGTCGAGTTTAACAAACGCTATGACATGATTCAAATTGTCGAATGCCACGGATAGGTCGATGTATATAACGTCTGTCTAAACCCGGTCAGTGATGCTTTCGATAATATACGAAGTGAGGCACAGCAGATGAGTTGCTGTAGAGCGACCTGAAGTAAACCCATGTTGACCAGCACTCCACTACTGCTTGCAATGAGAGAGCAGTGGTTCGATAATCACTAGCTCGAAAAGCTTTGCTACAGCACTTAACGATGTAATACCTCGATAGTTATCCACGGCTCGTTTGCTTCCCTTTTTATGGACAGGAAACATGTGCGCGAACTTCCAGCAGGAAGTAAATATGCCGCTGAAGAGGGACATGCAGATTAGACGCTGAAGTGGAAACTGGAAAATGCGGATAGAACACCTTCAGTTCCAGGGTTGAAGGACGACTTGAGTGAAGTCGTAGTCTTTGGCATCATCTCCACGTTGACATCAATGGCACCGAGCGTTTGACCAATTACAGGAACATTCCTAGCTGCCAGGATAACATCATTATCACTCAAAAGCTCATCTGTGAATATACTGGAAAACTTGTCGGAAAACAGGCGGCATGTATATTGAGAAGTGGCAGCAACTTCTCCATTGAATTCTTTAGACGATGGAAAGCCAGACTCCCAACATTGCTCGTTCACGTAGTTCTAAAAGGACTTCGGGTGCATTTTGAGTTTGCACTGAATGCCGTGTTGAAAATGTAAATAGTAATGACGTCGGACTCAGTGGTACATGTGATTTAGCCTCACATAGTGAAGTTTCAGGAGGAGCGTGCGATACTTCGTAAATCTTTTCAAAGCTGCTCTTTTGCTTTACTTCAACCGTCGTTGCTCGCTCGTTTGCCAGTGCGAGAGACATTGCGATGAGTTCTTTTCGGAATGTATCTGTCAATATCATAAGCCAAGACACGTGAAAAAGTTTGCGCTGCAGCCTTAACGTCTTCAGGATCAAGAATGTTCTCCCAATCCATGTCGATAACATATTTATAATGCTAGGATGGTCACGTTTCCGGAAGTTGTCAAAATCGCGAACGAGTTGGTCTTCAACAGTGACATTCAGAGGATGGTGGTGTGGAACTGGCTTAATTCACGGACAAGGAGGCATGGAAATTAATGGAGCCTTGTCTTGAGTGCTCACGAAGCAGAGGTTCAAACTGCGGTTATTTTGGTTTACTGCATAGTTGATTTGAGAAAATGTTGCTGCGCTATAGTTGTATAAAAGATCAATAGCACCTGCATGAAATGTAGAATCGTCAGGAAATTGAAGGTCGAGTTATTAGTACGAGACACTGAAGAAGTCTGCACATTGTAGACGAAATACGCGTATCTGTCGAAGATAAGCAAAGGTAGTTGGAATTAAATGGAGATTACTAATTTTTCTTCTAATTTATAGTTAAATTGAAGTCGCCGAAAACGAATATCTCATCAAATGGAGTCGCACTCTCGATAACTGAGTAGACAGATCGGCAGTGAGTGTCAATGAGATCATAATCCCGAACTCGATCAAATAGTGTGCGATCAACTAGATTGATAGCTGTCCAGACCTGCTCCACACTGCATCATACACCGTTCTCGATGGCCCTCGCCTCCAATGCACGTTTCTTACACGGAAAAAAAATCGTGCCCGGATCCGTGAACTGCAGTCATGAATTCGAGAACAAGCAAAAATACACCGTGAACTGAATTACGTAATCATGAACTAAATCACGTTTTTAGGTAAAAATCCTGAAAACGTGAACTAGTTCACGGTCTGTTTTCATTTTCGTGAACGCTTTTGTTTCTGTGTATTCCTAGTTGATTGTTTTTTTTTTAAAGCGATAAAAAGTGGAAGCTTTTCTCAATTTCGATTGAATTCGCTTCATCGGGTAATTTAATACACTGACAGACGAGTGTCATTTTTTATCGGAGTCAAACCAGTTTAAGTTAAGCAAAAATAGAGTGAATTGATACACTAGAGTTTTGTTTATCCAAAAGGACTAAGGAGTGTATCGAAAAGTAGTTATAAACATTCGATGCGTTATTACGCATAAACTACTGTATATATTTTTAGCGTGTAAGCGCCATTTGCTTTGTTTACATGTCAAAAATGATTATTCGGTTCATTCATTTCCGTTGATAAAGTTGTATTCAAAATGTCGCGAATTGAATTTGAGACTAAAAAGAAAATTCTGCACACTTGGTGCACCGAAAAGGGTGTTACTTACAACCAGATTGCGAAAAGAGTAAATGTTCACCCGGCAAGTGTAAAACGCATCATCGAAAAGTTTGGTAAGGAGTGCTCCCTCAAGGATTTACCAAGAAGTGGCTGGAAACCCGGCTCCAGCAACCCCGATTTGGACCAAAAAGTTGTGGATTATATTCAACGGAACAAATCTGCCTCTACTCGCGATCTAGCCAAGAAGTTCAGGACCAGCATCGGAATGATTCAACGAATCAAGCGCAGGAATGACTTGAAGACGTACAAAAAGCAGAAAGTGCCCAAACAAACTCCGGAACGAAAAGTCTCGTGCCAAAACCAGGGCTCGAAAGCTGTACAGCTGCATTTTTGGACAATGTCGACCAGTGCATTTTGATGGATGACGAAACATACGTTAAAGAAGATTCAAGAACGCTAACCGGGGCCGCAGTTTTATACTAAATCTGTTGGGGAACGTGTGCCAACCGCAGATACGACTGTTGCGATGGAGAAATTCGGTCAGAAGGTGCTCATTTGGCAAGCTATTTGCACATGTGGCTTGCGTTCTTCAATTTTCTATACAAAAGGAACTATAATGCTGAGATTTATCAAAAGAAATGTTTGAAGAACAGGTTGCTACCATTGTATGAGCACCAGTCCTCCTCTTTCTGGCCAGATTTGGCATCGGTACATTACGCCAAATCTACTCTACAGTGCTGATGGAGAATAACATCAAGTTCGTAGAAAAGACATCAACCCACCAAACTGTCCCCAGTTGCGACCGATCGAACGCTATTGGGCAATAGTCAAGCGTATATTTAAGAAGGATGGTACAGTGTCCCAAAACATGACCGATTTTAAGAAAAATTGGGCAGCGGTCATCCAGGAAGTGCACAAAGGTCACTGTGCAGAATTTGATGGCAGGTGTCAAATCAAAGGTACGGGCATTCTACAGAAATGAACATGATGACTAGTTTTTCCGTTTGGATCTTTTGTAAACATGTTAAGCTATAATAAACTGAAATAGTATGTTAATTTTAACCATGTTTTCATGCCTATTTTATTATTTGGAAGTTTATAACTACTTTTCGATACACTCCTTACGAGGACTGAAAGCACAAAATCATCAAAAAGTTTCGAAAGGAGCATATTGTGGACGATCTGCCAAGATCCAGAACCATAAGCGGGCCTGTCAACCCGTAAGAGGAGAAGAAATGTGATGAGCTTCTGTTATTCGAAAAATCGACCTCAGTCCGATAGGAAGATACTGGAAGTGTCCGTTGGATTCGAGAAGCAAAAAACTCCAAAACGGAGTACGGAACAGCTGGAACGAACCAAAGAGCGATGTCGGAAGCTTAATCAAATGTTAAGAAAGCATCCCAATTATTGCATTTTGATGTATTACGTAAACTGGACACAACTACGCTACCTGGGCCGCGGTTTTATAATGCGGTTGTTGGGGAATACGTACCTGATGACAGAAGAGCGATCGGAATGAACAAAATCGGCAAAAAAGTTCTTGTGTGACAGGCTCATGTGCCAAAAAAAAGTTCGACTTTTTTCACCACTGTGAACCATCAACGGTGAAGTTTATCGCAAGGAATGCACAATAAGCGTCTCGTTCCTCGGTATCATAAACACAACTTCCCTCCACAGTTCTGTTCTAAACTTGCATCCGCTCACTACGCTTCTGCTACGCTGAATCTGATTAAGGAGCACGGTATCAATTTTGTGCAAAAAGAGGATAATCCAATTGTCCTGAATTCCGTCCGATCGAGCGCTACTGGGCAATAATCAAGCGGCATCTCCGAGAGGATGGAAAAGTGGCACAATCTGTCATTATGTTCAAAAAAGTGGTCATCTGCAAGCCGAAATGTATACGATGTCTCTCAAGGGTATCTTCAGAGACTTGAGTGAGTGATGAACGTACATTTGCGTCGCTGCACGAACATGTTGAGGCCGGAATCACAAACAGTTCAAGCGAACACGTCAAGTATTCAGGCAATGTCAATCTCAATTGCTTTTGTTTTTGTCTTTTTCAAAATACTTTATACGTAGCATTACACATTGTACAGTTCACATTTATGTATCTAACCTTACCTCATCAGTCACGCAAGGTCTGTCAGATATCAGACCATTGACTAAAGTGACATATTCCTCCAAAGATAAGTGATTTGTGCCTCGTTTTCCTACAGTCTTTCTCACTTACCTGACAGATGACCAGGGAATGGATAAGAATGGAAATTAAAAGTATGGAAAATTGGGGTTCTGTTAACAAATGTAAGCGTAACATGGGTCTTAATATCTTCCCCACGGTCGAATCTATGTCTCGTAGAAAGTCAATCGCTATTGGTCATCTTCATAGTGTGGCGAACTCTGTTTGATCACAGCGTCATTAGGAGGCATGCGTCCTGGTATCTCTCTGTTGGTGTCGTTGCCTGCGGTTACCAATGAGCCCAGATTCACGAACTCGTCTTTTGAGAAAGTATGTAGGCAATGTGTAGAATATGTATTTCGCATACCGTAATTCTTGATAGGTTTGACAAGATGACCAATCAACAACAAATATCTGATTCAAGTCTATGTGATTGATTTGCCATCTTTGCAATGAAAACACGATTTACTCCAAAGTGACGAAGATGAGTAGAGTTTAACACAATTTTGATTCAAGGTGGTGGCTCGAAGATAAAAGTGAAAACAAAAGTTTACATCAATATTTCCAAATAAGAAAATAATGCATTTTTTTCATATCTTTTACAAGCCTTATATGTTGCAGATACGCAGATAAGCCCCAATCTGACCGTTCATTTCATTCCATTTTCACTTTCAGAACCCAAACCGATCGACCTGTACGAGTTCCTGGTGGAATCGGAACTACAGCACTACTACAACTCGCTCAAGTAAGTACCAACTCTCTGTAGCTCTCGACTCCCAAACAATTTGCCTAACCCCGTCCTTTACCAGGAACGATCTCAAAATCACCACCATCGCACACCTCAAGTATGCCACCGACGAAGATCTGCGGCAGGTGTGCGGCCTGTCTCGGCCGGAGATCCGCCGGCTGCGAAAGTACTACGAGAAGTACTACCCGCACGGTTATCTGAACAAAATCAAACGACTGCTGCAGACACCGAAAAAAGACGACGGAGGGGTCAGCAGTCCCACGTCCAGTGTGGAACCGCTGAAAACATGCCCTTCGCCGAGCAAGATCCCCAACAACAAGCACATCATCCCGGCTGATGCCATCACGGTGAACAAGCAGCTCGGCACCGGGGAGTTTGGTATCGTACAGCAAGGCGTCTGGACCAACGGAACTGAGCGGATCCAGGTGGCCATCAAGTGCCTCTGCCGGGAACGGATGCAATCCAATCCAATGGAGTTCCTCAAGGAGGCAGCCATCATGCACTCGATCGAGCATGAAAACATTGTCAGATTATATGGAGTGGTACTGGACACGGAATCGTTAATGCTGGTGACTGAATTGGCTCATCTGAGGTCTTTGCTTGAGTGCTTGAAAGACCCCGGATTGAGGGTCAGTTTCCTAACGGTTCCAACTTTGTGCGAGTTTGCCTCACAAATTTGCAACGGTATGATGTATCTAGAGAGCAAACGACTGATACACCGAGATTTGGCAGCTCGGAACATCCTCGTGTTTAGCAAGAACAAAGTAAAAATCTCCGATTTTGGGTTATCGCGAGCGCTCGGAGTCGGTAAGGACTATTACCAGACGAATTTCAACGTAAATCTCAAGCTTCCAATAGCATGGTGTGCTCCGGAGTGCATCAATTTCCTTCGCTTCACAAATGCCTCGGATGTGTGGGCGTACGGTGTGTGCTTGTGGGAAATCTTCTCTTACGGTTTCCAACCTTGGGCCGCCCTGACCGGTCATCAAATCCTCGAAGCCATAGACGAACCAAACTACCAACGGCTGGAAAAGCCAGAGTGCTGCCCGAAAGAGTACTACTCTCTGATGTTGAAGTGCTGGCAGCATGATGCGCTGAAACGACCGAAGTTCACTGAAATCTATCAGTTGCTTCCGGACATGAAACCGGAACAGCTGAAAACGATCGTTTCCTTCAGTGAACCGAAAAAAGATCACCTGTTGTATCGACAAGGCGAAATCATAACCGTACTAGACAAAAGTAGCAATTCTCCTTACTGGAAAGGGGTTTTAAATTCGGGCAAGACTGGTCTGTTCAATCCGGCCAATACGGTTGCCTATCTGGATAGTCTCCCTTCGTCGATAAATCGGGACAACTTCAGCCGGACATCTGAACGAACCAGCAAGCGTAAAATCAGGACGGATATGATATCTCGACCGCAGAATGATCTGAAGCACACGGGACACGTTGGTATCGATGGAGCGTACTTTGGAGATGTGGCATTTCTGGCCAGCCCTCAAAATGTAAGTAGTATTTGTTGTGGTGTAAGATGGTGTCAGACACCAGTCATGTAAATAACACCTAGGCTAAGTATAACCACCGCAAAAAAATCCATTACAGCTCCCCCGACAGATCGTGACCCCTTACAAACCATCGGAAGATCTGGAACAAACTCCACTACTCCTGCCGCCTACACCAACCAGTCCGGACTCGATTCAAACTGCTAGCGGATACTTCTCCGAAACCTTACAAACCGGACATCAGAACTTCGTGAATGCAGGCGAAGGCCACGATCGCTCAACGGTCGACAGTGGTCTCGCCAGTGCGTTCGACTTCCGTAACAGTGGCTTCAAGGATAGCAACCCGTTCATCAACGTAGACCTCAACGGAGACCCTAGTTCGCACAATCATGCCATGGTTGGTAGCCGGTTCTCTTCTCCAGTCCATTGAATAATTAAAATCAATTTGCAGGAAGCAAGATCCTCCGACAATCAGGACCCCCACGAGTACCACGAAATCTCCGACGATGACATCACTACGGAGAAGGTATTCGACCAGGGCACATCGCTGCTGGACGAAATGGAATACATGTTCAAGTCAATGACGACGGCCACCGAGCAGCAACAGCACCATCAGCAGCAACCGCCCCTCTCGCCCGATGTGGAAAACACAAACAAACGGAACGAACTGGCCGAGTTGTCTTCCAAACTGAATCGCAAAAACAGTTCCAGCTCCGGGACGGTCAGCAACAAAAGCGGTCAGTTTCAAAAGTTTCCACTTCTCTGGGTTTGGGCAAATATTGATTGAGTGTTGTTGTCTACTTTTCTCCCGCAGGAAGCAAATCAAAGAAGAAAACCAGCACCGTGAAGCCGATTTCCGTAAAGGACGAAAAGCTACTCAACCAAGCCATCGAAATTGCCAATGAAATCAGTGCAAAGTGAGTAACGCTACGTCGCTACCTATATCGTGCCGGTATCGAAAAAATATATTTGATTCAATTTCCGTTCTCGCCCACCCCTTCCTACCGATTAGATCAATGACCGATCTGGTGTCGGACTCGAGCCAACAAACATCCAGCCCGAAGCGTAAGTTTAGCTTCCGCTTTCCTCACATCCACGGTGTCGTCGGCGGGGGTAGCGGTGGAAGCGGTGGCAGCGGCGGCAGCAGCCACCATCACTCGTCCGGATCGGGATCGATGATGGGCATTGGTGGTGGTGGCAGTGGCGGCGGTGGTGTCGGTTGCGGTGGCGGCGGAGGCTCGGCCGGTGGCAGCCGAGGGGGCAGCGGTTCCGATAAGGACCACCTGGCGTCGTCCTCGTCGTCCGGGCACCATCACCTGTCCGGTACGCTGTCCTCCAGTGCGTACCGTGAGAAGCGAAACTTTTCCGAGGAGGTCAAGAATGTGCCTGATTTGCACGTGAGTATCTGTTTGATGAATGATAATGATATTATTAGGACGCAGTAAACTTGCTAATGGTGCAGCAATGAAATTGATGTTGACGGAGTGGGTTGGTGTTTCGGCAGGGCTTTGTCTTGAAATTGTTTGATTCTAGGATAATGGGGGAAGATGTTGCAACAAGAGTTTGTTTTATTGCCGGTTGTTAAGGTAGACGGTAATTTCGGTTTTTTATGTTGCGTGTTTTTGTCCTAATGCGATTGATTTTCCTTGAACACGGCCCAATGTTAGATTGCGAAAAAATCTGGCAGGTTTTTATCTGCTCACTATTATCGGTGATATTTTGGATTATATTTGATCTTTAGAAAAGCTTATAGAACTCTTCTCTAAAAGAATGACGCTGGACAATCCTGGAGGAATGGAAGTACTAAAATACTACCAAACTACTGCAAATTTTCAAAACTGCTATTTTGAAATGGTTTTGAATTTGTATGAATTTCATGGTACCATCTGAGATCCCAGCAAGCCGTGCTTGGAAACTGACATGTTTTGTTTTTGCTGCGTCCTTTTCGCGAAAAATAGAATCAAAAATATATTCGTAATTCAACTTAAACGAACAGTGAAATCATAAAATCTCCACGTGTTTTGTGTAAGACATAGTGAATATAATGGATTCCTTCCCAAAATTAGTGATGGTCGGTAGTTTTTCTCCGTTTTTGTGTTTTTTGAGCTTCGCTCCGAACCCAGAGGAAGAGTTCTTATAAGCTTAGTTGTGTTCGTTAGTGCTGTTAGTACTGTGCCACGCGGACATAAATGATTAAATAAGAGTATTTTTTCGCTTCATCGCGAGTGACTTGATGATTAGATTAAGTTTAGTAGTCGATATACAGTCGCCTCATGGCGGAGGATTTTGATTGTTGGCAGAGTGTGGAGGGAGAAAAAAGAAAACCAATGCAATATAGAAAACGGCCATTTGCTGGTCAGAAGCAACAAACGAAACTAACGCGCATGCGCGCGTGTGTGACTGGCATATCATTCCTGATGCACTCACTACGTGGTGTACAGATGGAGAGCAGTGAAGTTTTTTTTTTCGTTGCACAATGACTGTGATTTTTCAAGTTTCTTCTCGAAAGTGTTTTTTACCTGTGATTTTCATTGTATTGCATTTGTGCGCGAAGTACTAATTGTATTCGGGCTTTTCCATTGAAAAAGGATGATGTGAAAATATTTGCCGAATAGCGGAGTGCTCCTTCTGTAGAGACATAAATGCATCCTTTAGCATCACAGGGAAGCCGCCCAAATGAAGACTGAACATCAGCAATAGTATCCGGTGAGATCTATCTGAATTTGAACGATACTGTTAAATACGTGCCATCCTCAAAACAATATGCTTTGATGATGGAAGTGTTTGCACAGTACCTATATCCATTTGATGTCTGTACTTTGTTTATGCAGGGCTTGTTGAACGTGAAAGTGACCTCAAAATGGACGTGAGTAACCAGGCATTCTGAAATGGGCCACTGGAACCCAACAGAGCTGTCACCTTACAACTCCCGGTCTAAAAATGTTTGTCCTGTCGACAACAGTTCGTTAAACTGTAAATATTTTTCTTCTATAAAATCTCAGCCGGACCTGGTGGGCCTTAGATTGGTTCCACCATTTTAAATGCATATCTAGCAAGTGGATAAAAGGCGATAAAGCTGCTCTAAATTGCATCCTGCCAGTCTAGTGGACTGGACTATATCTTCATAGACTTTAGAATGTATCTATTAGAGACATGATTGTATAACTCTAGGAGCTTTGTTTTTTCAACATTGATCAGGTTATACTGGTAAGGTTAGCCAACCTAGTCCCCCGCAACGAACTCGCTTCTCGATCTAAGGTAGGCCAAAATGGTTAGTTGAGCTCTACCAGAGTTGCAATCTATCGTTTTATAACTAATTATAAAATCCATTAATTCATTCTATCGGTATGTTTACGATCCTTACACCGGATCATCGCTGAAACTGGTGAAAGACGTTCTAGCCAACTGAAACATTAATGATGACTGTCACGACCGGCGCTGATACATCACCAATCCGGTGAACTATACACTAAGGTTTTTTTTTTGCACGGTTTTTTTTACACGGGTTGTTTTCGGCGATAACTTCAGATCGGAACAACTTATCGACCTAATTCAAATCACATTTTACGTTTTGGGCCAAAAGTAATCATATGGCAGTTTTTCAAAAAACTCACAATTTTTGATGTAAATACTCAAAATTTTAAAAACTGTATTTTAACCATTGAATGGAAAGGCATCGCATACAAACAAAATCCAAGCAATATAATATGTGTAAGCATGTGAATTTATCAACTCTCTTTAGTCTTTTTTACACGGCTCCATACTAAAATTGGAACGTATCCCCCGTGCAAAAAAAACCTTAGTGTACTTGGGAACCAATGCTACCTTTCGGTTGTGTTTCTGAATGTCAGCAGGAAAGTTCAAGTTTTTACTGTCATAAATGAGTGTCACTTGATATCGTTCTTACTATCAACACGCGTTAACAATAGGGTATTATAACGGAATGTTTGATAGCAAATATAATAATATACCGGCAGTTATTTTTTTTGTTAAATTTTGACAAGCGTAACTATTGAAAAAAACAATTTCAAAATATTATGAAAAAAATTTGATTGCATGACAACACCATCCTATTTCACCATGAAACACGCTACAACAAAACAGACTACCTAAACCAACGAACCAACCATTGATTTCTAGCATACATAAGTTGACATTTAGGTCATAATGGGAGCCCCCGTTTCTGAAAATTAAGTGCCAGAAGCCCCCGTTACTGAAAATAAATGTCACTTTGTGAAGCTGCATGTCGGTTTGTGAAAATAAAAATGATTAGATTTTTCTTGTTTAAAAATCGAGAAAAATAGTTGAGATTCATAAAAAATATTTTTATGCTAGGAAGAACACCCATCATCGATACAGATGGAAAAAAACATGTTTTTTTTATATTAATAGACCCTATTGTAAATTCTGGTTAACGATTATAACTTGATATGCTAATGATTTCCGTTTGAATATCGCGAGATTTTGAATCTCTGGCTCTTACGCTAGCGTTCATTATCAAGAACTCGGGGTCTTGCTATGGAATTGACCGAAACTCCAGAAGACCACCGATAAGCTTCCCAGGGTTGAAAAAAGTCGAAACATTCCAGCTCATCAGCGACAACGGCTGAACGACAGTGATGTTCTTACCCGTGACGCCGCTTGGTAGTTTTTCAATCGTCCGCTAAGGATTTGGTCAGGGAATTCATTGCGTTGTTTCGTCAAAACCCAAAATTCTTCAATTGGTCGCTAATAGCTTTCTCACCAAACTTTCTGACTACAATTGATGTCTCAGACAGGTTTATTACTTCCCCTTCATGCACCGTATCATATTGTGGCCACGACAAGGATTTGTAGTGGAATTTGGCGCAGGTTTCGTCATCCACGATTATACAATTAGAATTCTCAGCAAGTTGTTGCACTCTGGGCCTAATCGGCTTCTTGTTTCGTAGTCCGTTTCGACTGCTTTTGCTTCCTGTAGATTCGAAGATTCAAAAGTTCTTTTGCACGACTAACTTGTTTGGCCACATCCCGCTTTGAAACCTCCTTTTTGTGCTCGAATGCCTTATCCTCAGTTATTTTTCTGAACGCTGTTCGCACGAGTTTCTCACTCACTCCTTCCATTTTTGCCAACTTTTTCTCAGTGACATTCCGAGTTCTGTACACTGATTGTGCACAATATTTCGACGTTGTTCCACTGATAGTCCACGCATTTTGAAACAAACTATTGTGAACGATCTGACCGCTTCACAAGTGCTGAGAGATGATGGTAAACTCTAGGATGCAGCCAGAGATGGCATTTCGCACTAATGCTACGCCGGCGCGTGAGATTTGTACTATCACAGAGGATACCATAACTACCATAACACAATAGCTCACCACAGATAAAGCAAATTGCTCTTTTATTCGGTGGTAAAAAGACAGAGTGAACGTGTGCGCCTGCGAAGGGATGGCTTGGAGTGAGTGAATCACTCTCTCTTTTAAACGACCGCTCTCACGTGCTCTCATCTGTCTACACCCAAGAACTCTCGCCGACAATCGCTGCCGCGTACACTTGTGCGAGGACGCATCAGTGCTCTTTCTGTGATTCGCTGGTGCGGTTGATAGTAAAAACGTCGTCTGAGTTGTAGAAAATAGGAAGCGGGAAGGAACGTTATTCTTTCTTTCTTTGTTATGTAGCGTCAAAGCGAATTTGCAATCAGTGCAGTATATTCGCATAAGAGCACATGCTAGTGAGCTCCCTGGGGCGCACGGGCCAGAGAATTTATCGGCATTCACTTCTGTGAATTTGAGAGCCTTTCTTCACACTATAGAGCGATCGAGTGTTGTGTGAATAAAAATCTTTTTTTCCTCTCAGATTCGCTACCCGTGACTCCACGCAAAAGTGGAGTCACTCAAATTTGAGTGACTCCACTAATGGCGAAATCGTGCCAAAAATGAAAATACGACTCAAAAATGAGTTACAATGGCAGGCCGCGCGCATGCAAACACGGTAGTGAATCTAAACAAGAGAGACGAGCTCTCGTTGAGGTCGGAAGAGTGTGTGGAGCAATTAAAATCTCTTTTTATTACACTGAGGATAAGGACATCACTGGCTGCAGCCATAAAAAGAACTAGTTATCAATTATTCCGTAACGGTAGCGGTTTCTGACTGCGTTCGTACTTTCTGGGGTAGTCATTATTTGCTGAATTCCTCTACTGGAATCCTCGAAATCTTCATCAAGGTTTGGAATCTTATCTTAGATTTACTAGAAGCCTCTCGTGAATTTGCGTAAGATTAGCAAAATTGCGTAAGCTTTGCTTAAATTATACCCGGGATTCGTCGGAACGTGCCCGAGACTTCATAAAACCTTTTCTAAATATGCCGAAATCTCCTCCAGGCCTAACCAAGACATTCCAGCCTTTAAACCCAGAAACCTTTTTCAGAATTCATCGGAACCATCTGCAATATTTGCAAGAATCCTTTCCGGTATTTTCAAGAGTTCTCTAAGCATTGTTGTTCGCTAGAATTCTAGTTGAATATTCTTAAAAATCATCATCAAGTTTCGCCAATGCCCGCTTTGAGATTCGCTAGAATTTGCCGAAATTCTCTTCAGGAAATCATGCAAAATCATTTTGGGACTCTCGTTAGAATCCTTTCGACATTCTCGGCCATTTCTCCAAGTTTTATTTTTAAATTTTTCTATTATTCTATTGTTATTATTATTATTCTATTTGTTTTTAATCTATTTATAAAAAATGAGTTTCCTGTCGGTCTGTCTGTTCAAGAACTTTATAGAATCTAAAACTGTTTCACCGATTTTGCATGGAGGGGTTTTTGAGGCTGGGAACCAAATTTGGCATGGACAAGGTATTGAAGGCAAAACGTTTCTATGATGGTCTGAGACCCTCTCACTTTATAATTGGGGCTCCTATACAATGAAACACAATTTCATCCAAATATGAGAACTATCCCTACTGCTTTGCAAATTTGTATGCAGGGGTTTTTAGGTCCGGAAAAGAATCCTATGATAGTCCTATATAGTATGGGCTCCCATACAAATGAAACACAAATTTCTGCATAACTCGAGAACTAATCACAAATGAACCAAATTGTCTGGTAAGTTATTGAAGACAAGACATATTTCTATGGAGGCTTGAGACGCCTCTTATATCAGGAAGGAATACCATACAAATGATACAGATTTTTTTGCATAACTGAGAACTAATCAAGGAATGGAACCAACGGCATGTAGAGGCTTTCTAATGGCAAGAAATATGTCTGCGGTGCTTTTAAAACCCCGCCCCTTTTTAGAAGGTGGGGGCTCTCATACAAATGAAACACAAATTTCAACCAAACATAAGAATTAACCCTATTCGTTATGAACATGTGAATGCAGAGATATTTGGCGCTGAAAAGATTCTTATGATGGATTGAGACTTCTCCCCGTCTTAAAGAGAGGTTCCTATACAAATAAAAACACAAATTTCTTCATAATTCGAGAACTAACTGCCAAATGGTATAAATTTGGCATGGGGTTTTTGAAGATAAAGCTTTTTTTATGGGGAGTTTGAAACCACTCCCTAATCTGAAGGGATGGCTTCCATACAAATTAAACAGAAATTTATGCATAACTCATGCACTAATCAAACAAGTATAATAAACAATTTCTGTCTGTCTGAACCTTATAGAGACTCTAAACTACTGGAACGATCAGCGTGTAATTTTGTATGGAGGGGTTTTTAGATCGTGGAAGGTTCTTATAATAGTTCGAGATCTCTCTTCTCTGAAAAGAAGAGGCTGCCACAATGAAACACAATTCAGCATAATACGAGAACTAATCAAGCAAACGGAACTAAAGTTGGTGAATAGTAGAGGCATTTAAAGGCAAGAAATGTTTCTATGGACGTTTGAGGCCCGTCTGCCTTCTGGAAAGGGGGATTCTAAACAAATGAGACAACCAAGCAAATGAAACCAAATCTAGTATGAGAAGGTTATTGAAGACGACATATTTCTATGATGGTTTGAGTCACCTTCTCTTCTGGAAGAGGGGTCTCCACACAAATGAAACACAAATTTCTGCATAACTCAAGAACTAATTAAGTAAATGGAACCAACGGCATGTGAGATATGCCAAAATGATTGTATGGTGGTTGAGACCCTCTTCCCTTGGGAAGAGGCCTGAGAGAAATTTCATCCAATCATGAGAATTATCCAGAAATAAAACACAAACCTGTATTTCTCGGGTAAAAAGCATGTTCTGGTAGAAGTTCGATTACCTGCTTAGTCAAGAAAAAACTCATTCTAAAACACAACCATAAACGTTCCAGTGCTATTAAATTTTCATTCATTTAGTTGCAAGCATAGCAGCACTCGCATCGGGTTCAGCTAGTTTGATATAAGTGCTTCTGAGGAATCTTTGAATAATGGATTCAAATACTACAAATAATGACGATACAAACACAAATAATAAATACAAATAAATCAGAAGTAGGTTATTATTATACCACCTACCGATTTCACAATGAGTATCAGCATAGATGGCCACCGACAGCTGCCACTCAGTTATTGCTAGATCAGTACGGGTCATCTAGCGAGCCAACCATTCGAAATACCTCCTATTTCCAATATCAATCCCTCTGAAGCTCCACAGGTAACTTAATCTGACGTTCAATAAATTTCAGCAGGATTTGAGTATTCTTATTTTAGCTTACTGAATTAAAAGTTTCTGAAATCGCGAAGCGAAAATTTATACCAATTGCTGATAAATCGTTTCTCGCATAATTCATGAGAAGGTCCTACCCGTTTTGATTTTCTAAAAATATTTTCTCAATAAAGTAAACCACCATCACACTTTGTGGTGGTTTCAATACATCCTGTCTGTTGATAATCCGGTTTAAAAACGGCTCAAGCGTAAGTGAAACATGACAAACGAACTTACCACAACCCATCCCTGTTATCAAACATCCCAGTGTTTTCCTGCAGCAGTACAGAAGATTTCTCCGCTTCTAATAAAGCGAGTATCACATCAATTTGATTTGCGTTCGATTTGGTCCGGCAATACGGAAAATCCGTGCCCAGGATTCGTGAACTGGAAGTCATGAATTCGAGAAAGAGCAAAAATACACCGTGAACTGAATCACGTTATGAACTAAATGACGTTTAAAGGTAAAAATCCTGAAAACGTGAACAAGTTCATGATCCGTTTTCATTTTCGGGAACGCTTTGTTTCTGGCAGTTTAAGATGACCAGTTTTTACACATTGAGGATGTATGTTAATCACAAGCATCATCTGTTGGTACTCTGTGTAATAACAACTGCTCTGGCCATACTGGAGCAGCTACCGGAGAGTCTATCATGCTAATGCCTTGGTGTTCTCTACGTTTTCCATGTTATACTGATATAGATTGGATAACCTCGCTTCAGAATGCATGAACAGTTTAAATTGTGGTCCTTATTAGCCTTCCACATTTTGAGCACCTTTGTTTTAAGCTGGTTTATACAAACTATTTAAACTTTGTACGGAATTAGTATAGACAACTCCAAATTTAGCTCATGCTTTTTCTGCGAATAACGTGGCTTTTAAAAGCATTTTTCATAAAATTTGTTTTTCAAGAGCAAGCCAAAAAAATAATCAACGATAATAAGTGACAGAATAGGTCGATTTCACATGTTACGCAAGGTTTCAACTAAAAATCGCGACTCACACGCATCAACCAGAAGTTTTCAGTGTCAGATTAGTGATAATAGATCTTAGAAATCAGAAGAAGGTATGTTTGAAAGCAACATCTTGATAAATAATCTCTTTCCCAGATAACAGTAGATTTTCACCGAAAAGCCACCTACGAATCAATTCCATTGCTGCACCAATTTGTTTAGTATTTAAGCAACATTGATTCATCGAATCGTGCTAGTCATTGAACTCAGTATATCATCAAATCATCTTCAATCACTAGTATGGTCCTTATCCATCGTAGATTATTCATTACGAAAAAACCACCTATTTTAACCAAAAAGTTTGAATTATTCAAATGGTATATTTGTTCTCCTTTCTTCGCAAAATTTACGTACGCTAAAATCACTTCCCAACTCAACTTGCAAAAAAAATTATCTCACACTTATCTCATCTGCTTTCTGTATCCTTTTCCTGATTTGCTTGCTATTTTTTTTCATCTTTTTTCCACTTTCCTCATTTGTATACTAACTCATCACTAACAAAAAAACAATCGGTTTACTCATTACTACTTTCGGCTTTTTTATTTCGGTTGTTGTTTTTTGATCTGTGTTCGAACATTGATTTTTTTTTTCAACACCGTCACCGTCACCTAACTTGAAAAATAAAATAACATTATTCAACATCACATCGTCACTCTATTATGTGTGACTGACCATGGAATTAATTCCACAGTTCAACAACTATCTATTCGACGCCGTCGATTTGTAATCCACCACCTATGCATACTCGCTCCATCATCTCTTATTAATCACCAAACAGAAAATAAAAATTTTACCAACTTGTTTTTTGTACTGTGCTCTTTTTTGTGTATACTACTCCCACTCTGAAATGATCGTAATAAATATATACATAATTTTGCCGTGAACACTGCTCAAACTCACTTTACACACACACACCTTTTTTCAACCGATTTTGTTCTGCAGCATTTTGTCTGTATCGTTTGTCCAATTTTATTTTACGGAAATTGAATCTGGCTTTCTGGTAACAACAACAACAACAATGACGACGACAGCGCTACCGATCGCCAACCGGTATCGAAAGCTACTGAAGCAACGACATCCGGATCCCACTCTTCGACAAGGAATCGTCGGATTTCTGCTTCGAAAAGAGTCGGGAACTGCTCGTGCGTCGTTCAATTTGGACATTTCGACTGCGACCTCGATGGTGTCATTTCGACAAGAGAAACACGTGACTTGATTGGCGAAAATTTGATGGACATCGAGAAAACTCCTGAACGCATTGAACTTGGACTTTTTTGCAGACGTACCAGGAAAGTTGAAAAGGCGGACTCGGCGGAGACTTTGTTTGGGGAAGGCTACGGCAGGATTCCCTATAGGAAAGTCCTGCCGAGTTCGCTGATGAGGGGGTCGTCCTTAGAAAGTGGTACCAAATCAGTTCCGTTCTCAGAAAAAGGAGGGCGTGGTGGTTCATCGGTAACTGGGGAAGAGTCCGCCGACGAAAAAGCAATATGAGATGAACTTATTTTCTTCTGAACTAAACGCGGGACGGTAGTATTCGTTCGCTGCGCGATCCTGTTGCGGGATTTCAAATTCCGTCAGACAATCGATCCCTGGCTGTAAGGATCGGTCGGATTATTACAATTTAAAGAATGGAATACTTGTCGGATTTGACGAGGAAACAGCAAAGTCAGGTACTGTCCTCGTCTCCGGTTAAAAAGACTGCAAACTCGAGCAATCAATCGATCAATCAGTTACATCAGATTACACACACCAATGCAGGTTAGAAAAATTCGATGATCCTAGTTCACTAGTTAGTTCCGCGACAAGCCAGAATCGCCAGCGATCGTTATCGTTTACAGAAACTACGAGCTGGAAGTCACCCGCTTCGGTCGAAGCTCAACTGATGACTATCTGCAAACCGAAGCCTATTCAGCAGCAATCGAGTCAACCGAAACTGACTTCGCGAAAAGTGATAACATACAAAACCGAAAAGTATTTGCGCTTTGGTGAAATTTACGTGGTAGACTTAGCTAGAACTCGATCAGCATGATCGATAGTTCGTCTTCCAGTAGTGAGTGAACTGATAGGAATCACGCCCAGTCCGGAGTGTGACATCCGATCGAAGCTTAACTCGGCGAAGGCGCCAGTACAGCAGCGGCGATCGAACAGCAACAGTGCCATAGTCAGGATAAGCTGTACGGATCGAACGCCAGCATCAAAAAGCGCCCCAGCATAACTACAATAGCGCATCGACAGTACTACAACCATCCCTTGCCAACTACACCGACTACGCAGACAATGATATCATGAAGACAACATTTATAGACTTGGTCGAACAGCTCCGCCTCCACCACCCCCCAGCCATGGCCGCCAACGATCCTCCTCCGACGACGTATTCTAACAAAACCTTGGAACGGGAGTATCTGTTTTCGGAGTTTGACGTATCCGTTGACCGGGCAAGAGTCCAACCACCCAAAGCTACTTCACCGCCCAGCAGCAGCGGCAGCCGCAACCGCAGCCAGCTCAAAAGCAACCGTCAGTGGCCGTCAGTGGCCCCCGCTGCGCAGATTTCCGGTTCGGTGGTGGCGGTTGCACCACCAACCACCATTCAACCTCAACCGCAACCCGGATTTCAGTGGTTTATAAGATCCACGGTGCCGTTGTCAAGCACAACGATATGCTGTGGCGGCGAAACAGCCTTCGGCGGTTCGGTCGGCTCGGGACTGGTGGCACCTGGTGGCATTGGGAGTGGTGGTGGTGGTGGCGGTGTGGCCGCAAAGCGAAACCTGTTACCTAGCGAAACGTCCTCCACGGAGACGGATTCGGTTGATTTTCGGCATGAGTTTGTCCTGATGATGAGCGCTCAGTCCGGCGCCGTGAGGGTGCCGGAAGTCGGGGCGGCGAGAAGTTAGATCGTTTGATAGGATTGGGGTTTGAGGTTGTTGGGTTAGGATTCGAGGTTATGTAGAGGTTTAGATTGTAATTACTTTGAAATCCCACGTCCGTCCACTGAACATTTGATGAATTTTTCGATCTTCTGTGTAAATATGCAGCTCATTTATAATCTAAAATTAGAGTTTTTTAATTAAGTCCAGCGTTGAAGGTTACATAAGTTCATTTTACACTGTACTTAAAAGGGTTCTTATATTTTAAAGTTGTTGACAAATGTTCTTATCAAATACAGTTAAATTTTCAATATATCGTTTTTTATCTTGATAATTTCATCAAGATGTTGATCATTCAGTTGTTTGTCTCTATCTTTATTCGAGATTTCAAAGTTTCCCGAAAAACATTCTGGGACAAATTGCTCTAGACAGTGCCGGTAAAAATCAATTCATCTGCACTCAAATGAACTGGAAATGAAAACAGTCTTAACGGACAAACCAACTGTCTTCGTGAATTTGAATTTTGAAATGACAGTACACTACGTATTTTTTTGCACGGTTATTTTTACACGGGTTGTTTTTGGCGATAACTCCAGAAACGAACAACGAATGACCAAATTCAAATCACATTTACGTTTTGGTCAAAAAGTAATCATATAGTGAAGCGCTAAAAATTCACAATTTTTGGTGTAACATCAAAATTTTAAAAATTGTATTTTGACCTTTGCATGAAAAGGTAACGCATACAAAAATTTACAATATACAATGTATACAGTGAATTTATCAACTCTATTTAGTCTTTTTAGCACGGTTCCATTACTAAAGTGGAACGTATCCCCTGTGCAAAAAACCTTAGTGTGCCTTCTTGATCAGAGCAACCGCTGATTTTCGAAGTCATTATACAATGTTTCATTGTCAGGTGATATCATTATCACCTGTATGACAGAATTTTGCAAGGTGACGCTACCAGAACGTGTTTATCCTGGATAATGGAATCAGCTGACAGGCAATCGGTATGTTTGTTTTCGACCAAACGGATGAACTCTCAACAACAAAACTACTTTGACACTTGTCAAAAGAAATTCATCCGATTCATTTGCGAGGTTATGTTAGGTTGGTGTAAAACTCAATTGTCAATATAAATATTTAATTTCATCTAGGTGGGGATGATTTTGAGTATCAAATGAAGAAACAATATTTGTTTCTTTCGAAGTAGAACATAATGCGTAATTATTTAAGGCTCAGATCAGCAGGTTACAATTACTACACGTTGTAATTATGATAATAGAGAGCATGAAGACTCTGCGATTGACACTATTCAAAAAAATCATGTTGGTTGAATTGAATATGACTTTTTGATGTTTGATGATCACTTGTGGTTTCTACAAAGCTGGGCTGTAAACTCAAACTCTTATGAGCAATAAAAAATCGATTGCATTATGAGTTATTATGGACTTGATTTTGTGATCTGAGATTTTCAATACAAGTACAATTCATCTACACTAACCTGAAATGCTTTTCATTGCGAATGATAGTAAGGCTGTGTCTCAATTCGCGAATTAGTTTTAATTTTAATTTTACTCAAATTTGACAGATGGAAAATAATCGACTTATCGATTGAAATCCCTTTGTTGTAGATCAAGAAACTTTCGATAAGGTGTCTGTCAAAATTGAGTTGCCGTCTGTCAAAAATAAGTCTTAATCGATTATTTTCCATCTGTCAAGTTTAAGTGAAATTGAAAGTAATTCGCGATTTGAGACAAAGCCTAAGAGCTGATTTTTTCACCTTGGCTTAAGCCTTAAGTCAGGTTTAACTACATGGGTAAACCTGGTTTACAATTGAAACGGAGGTGAAGAAAACGGCCTTACGTGATGAAAGCACGGTTGTACATGTCAAATTCAGAATTTTTTACCGTTTGAAGTAAGCAATCGAGTTTTTTTATGGACAGGAGGCGAATCACACTTTTTCGAACCTAACGGCTTCAATACAGGTAGCTTACTTAAGCGTTTAAGTAATTTCTACTAAGTTCAGAGAACATCTTCAAATTAAAGGGTAGTTTCATTAAGTTTTATTCGGTTATCTGCTTCAACATTTTGCTGTTTCCAAGATTATCGCATGTTGGCTTATGGTCAGCCCTAAATTAAGTCTGATTTTAAAATTGAGATTTTTCAAAAAATGTGCAAGACCTTATGCAGCTAGGCTCTTTTAATGCCGATTCCAGTGAAATGAGAAATCAATTACCGAAACACATATGTTATTGTGTTCCATCCAGGGGTAACGCTTGCATTAAAAAGAGTCAATTTGGAATGGATGAAAAAACGATAAATGATACCAAGACAAACCAAATTTTCATCGTTTCTTGCATTAAAGGGTGTTCCGATCAAAATTTGTTCAAACAGTAATGTGTGTGAGTCGATCAAAGTTTTTATTAATATGTCAAATTCTTTTTCTTTTTCAAGTTCAGTTAATACAGAATAGAAATATTCAGCTGAGCTTCCTTTTCACCGATTGCGAATTACCGGGTATTTCGTTAAACACCTGCCATAAGAATTTGCACAGTCTCCTTGTTCACTTTATTTGCCGCAGAACGCCAGTTTGCCTTGAACTGTTTCTCGCTCACAACAGCTTTTTGAGTCTTCTTCCGCTTGACGATGGCCCAATATTGTTCGATTGGGCGGAGCTTTGGCGTGTAAGGTGGGTTCTTGTCCTTGGGCACCACTTGAACGTTGTTGGCAGCATACTACTCCATGGCTTTTTTCCGTAATGGCAAAATACCAAACCCGGCCAAAGTAGAGCGGAACAATTGTGTCGCTTCAAGAAAGGCAGTAGACGTTTTTGTAGGCACTCGCTCAGATAAATTTCCTGGTTGACGGTTCCGGTCGCAATGTAAATGTTGCTCTTCAAGTCACAGGTACAGATGGCCTGCCACACGAGATATTTCTTCACGAACTTTGACAGTTTAATGTACTTGAGAATATCTGCCACGTTTCCCAGTCCGGTTGCCGTATAAATTCCTGTCCAGGAAGCTGTTTAAAGTCTTCCTTGACGTAAGTTTCATCGTCCTGTACCACGCAATCAAACTTCGTCAGCATCGTCGTGTACAACTTTCGCGATCGTGGTTTGGCCGAAGTGTTTTGTTTATCGTCGCAATTTGGAGTCACCACTTTTTTGTAAGTCGACAGTCCAGCTCGTTTTTAGCTCTATCTACAGTTGAAGGCGCCAGCTTCTTTGCGACATCTCGGATGGAGAGGTTGGGGTTCCTCTCGAAACAGCGGACAAGTACTTTTGTCGTCGCTGTGGCTTCCGGCTTTCCATTTACCCCGGATCTAGCTTTCCTGGCTGTCGACAAACGTTCACCAACAATCAATATGCAACTGGCGACTTGAAATTGGATCACTGTTGTAGAACGCCTTGGTCCGAATTACACATTGAAACCAACACCTTGTTATACATATTTGCGCTTTTGTTTTGATTTGCTGTGTTATTTTGACAGAATATTTGGGAGTCTGTTCATGTGAGTTCATTATGAGGGGCGCATTATTAGGCTTGGGACCGAGCTTGGGACCGATGTGCTAGTACTGACTGAGCCAAGAAAAAAAACCGTTTTTGTATGGGACCTACTGGTCTTAGAGTTAGTCTATGCGTTCACCGCACACTTTTAATGCGTTGGTAACAGTCGCCAACTTGGCGTGAAAGTAGTTTGGATTTTCGCAATTCACGTACAAAATTTTGATGCGTTGCTCCTCTTCCTTCGACGACATTTTGATAACTGAGGTGCCAATCTCAAAATCAAAATAGAGGCATGATGCTACACGCACACATCTTCAAAATGAGGAGTGTGCAAATTTTTTTAATGCACGATGAAAGGAAATGCGTCAAGTTTTAGTCGACCAAATTTTGATCGAAACGCCCTTTAATACACTTCAGGTTCACCCTGAAATATTCAATTGGCTGCAGCTGGGACACGTTATGGGGGGTGGTCTCTTAGAGTTCTTGGGAACTACTGGTATTTTCAAACGCTCCACTCTTCCAGCGACTACTTCGCGTCATGTGCTGAGGTCAGATCCGGCCAGAACACGACATCGTCCTTTGGATGGTACTTCTTAATGAAGGTCGTAACTTACGGTGAGCAATTCATGCTGTACAGCTCACCGTCCTTCGCATGTCCCAATGGAAAGAAAGCGGCTTTGACATCCCCTTCTCACTAATTGTCAGCCACAGAGGACTTTCTTTAGGAACTTTGATTGGGAGATGTACTTCACGTCGCTGGCAGTCATCGCATTGAGCGTCAGGTACGTCTCGTCGTCCATAATCACAACCACGTGGCGCTTTCTAAGGAAGGCATCCTTGACGAGCATCTTCAGCCTGTTGCTGCAGCCTGCTGCTGCTTTTGGGTGACCGCTAAAGCTTCCTCATGGTGATGTCCATGTTGGGCAAATTACCGCGTGGCCTCCAGGCCCAAGGCGCGGAAGCATTTCGACACCTTGCCTTTCGTCTTCCGCTCCAGCGCTTGCTGCATCTTCCAGTCGCGCAAAACTGTTGGGCGACTGGAACCCGGCTTGCGCTGGATGCTCTCACCTTTCTCCAAGAGTGCCAGGATCCGGTTGACACAAAAAGTGGTACAATGGTGCACTTCTGCACTCCGGGGTGGATCCGGCGGTAATTACAAAGCATCGAATGAAGTTGCTTCACTGTTTTCGCCATGGCTGTCGTAAACGAACTGATAGAGCTTGTCCACCAATTTGACGACCACCAGGTTGCAGGTTCATGCTAATAATACCTGAGAACTATCTGGAATCTCATGAAACATGGAGCACCAGATATCTCAGTAGGTAAAGGCGCTGTTTATCAAGACCGAGGTGGCGGGTTCGATTCCCGGTCCCTCCGAGGAATCGACTTGGAAATTTGCTTGCCAATTAATTTACAAATTCATGCATTGGCGATGACATCAAAAGCTCTCAATTATTAACTGTTGAAGTGCAATAAGAGCAGTACTAGGCTCATTAGGATACTTCATTTTAATAATGCATTCAGTTTCAGCACACAGAAAAAAAAATTTTGTAACAGGCGCGTAAAATTTTCCCTCGTGTAATTCCAAGCCAAAAGAAGCATAAACAACGAAATTGTTTGCAACTGTTCATGCGCCATACAACAATGTTTGCAATCTTTCGTACAACAGACTAGATTCAGGTGGTTTTCTGGCTTATATTTACATGAAATGTCACATTAATATCTGCCAAAAAAAAAGGTTTCCCTGTATGTGCACTAGTTAACGCAGAAAATTCCATGCTTCTTTGAAACTGTGTAGACTTGAATCACGTCTGTTTTATCAAACCAAAAAATTAAGGTGAAACTGGAGGGACTCCTTTTTCTATATGATTTATGGGTTAGGTGAATTATCACTTGACGATTTCAATTGATCAAAGACCAAAAATCACAAACAAAACGAAATAGACAACGCTGAAATTGCTAACCAATGAAGGCTCCAGTGGAGCAAACAATTCTCAACAATTTCACGCCGGAAGTTCGAATAGTATTTGAAAATTATTGGGATTTGAAAAAAAAATCAGATAGTGCAAATTTAATTCAATCAAATCAAATTTCAAAAACCGACAGTGGGCAAACGCTTCATCATCCCAAAATATGCCTCTTTGTCAAATTTGAGCTCACTCGGGCATGGTTTAGGGATGCCTCTAGTCGATGAAAATTTTGAATTATCATG
>JASCZW010003869.1:0-80309 GCA_034211315.2 Aedes japonicus
ATCACCCATTTCAGAACCGTCTGTGTAAATACAATGGATCCTGGAGAAGCTGTTGTCCACAGATTCCACGTGTTCCGATCGTTGATCGTAGCCTTGTATGGTATATCTAAGATGGGTTTTGGTTGCATCCAGTCTTCATTTTGTGTCACCAACGGATTTATGTTGAACGTTTTGTATTGTTTGTAAATGTCCTGTCAGGTCACGCCTCGAAGATCCTTTGTACCTTTTGAGTTTGTAGGGCACTTTTCACCGCTCTACCTGTACAAATTTATGCGAGGGTAACGATACATTATGGCATCCAGAGTGATAGTGGGAGTACTCGAATAGCTCCTGTTATCGATAGAGTTGCTAAGCGTTGCAGTTTAGCCAACTCTCGTTGAGCTGAAATTATTTTGGTTCTGGGCCACCAAACTAGAGAAGCATACGATATCTTGGGCCTTATAACTGCCAGATAAATCCAATGATGATGGATTATTCTAGGCCACAGTCCCCATTTCTTTCCAATCGCTCTCAGTTGCTTTGTTCACAACATGCTCTAAGTGTTTACTCCAATTCAATTTCCGATCTAGTATGACTCCTAGATATTTAACTTGAGAGGAGAAAGTCAACTGTATCCCATCTAAAGACGGTGCCTTTATGTTGATAAATATTTTCCTTGTAAAAATTACAAGAGTTGTTTTTGAAGGGTTTACATTCAGCCCCTCCCTCCTGCACCAAGCAAGAGTGTAGTTTAATGCTGATTGCATTCTATTTGATAACGTTGCATCATGCTTCCCCCGTATTATTATTACGAAGTCATCCGCGTAGCCTATGACTTCATAGCCCATTGCCATTCGGTGTAGCAGTGGTGGCGTCAATAAATATCGCCCCCACGAACACTGCTTCTCGATATTGATGTTACGCAACACCATCTACTCGACCATGCTCGTCTGTCACACTTTGCCTGTTCACGCTTCCGATCGGCTTGGCTATCATTGTTTCCGAAACTAATACAGCTGGTATTGTCCTCGTAAAGGATAGTCGGTCCACGTTGTTCCACAGCCAATTTTACCAGTAGTCTCCGAAGACATACAACCTCCTTAACGTTTGCCTGCTTCCTACTGGCCCAGCACACTGTAGTTTGTCCGATCTGATACACATATCCCGTATTCGATTTCCTGTCTGAACTCTGCCCTGCCCAGCCCGCATCACAGTATCCGATCAGTTTGACCGGCTAGGGTATGTTCGTCGACAAATTCAGTCTGTAGTGACTTGTACTCCAAACGACGCGCTTAAGTTCATTCCAATCAGCTTCAAAAAGATTTCTCACACACCTACCCAAAATCAAAATGCTCGCTTTGATGCCCGGCCGACTATTAATCGACACATCGAGCAGCGCCCCAACTAGGCTGTGGTACCGCTTGTTATCCGGTTAATTCTTGCTATTCTGTCGATTTTAATCCCTTGGCTTCGCTTAATCGCCACGCAATCTTCTTCACGTAGACTTTTTGATTCAGATTGTAAAACCCTTCATCGACGAAAGCTTCATCCTCTTCGCCAGCTCCTTTTTGGTTCTCTTTATCTCTTTGCCTTCGGTACTAATAAGCAATACATTATCCACATATTTCAACAACTAGACACGCTCACCATTCCTCAAAACCTTGACAAATAGGCATGGATCAGTATGTGACTGCTTGAACCCCAACTCCTTCAATATTATGTTGATGTTTTCATTCCACATTAGGCTCTTTTCAAGCTTGCAGACTAGCTTCTCCTTACCTGGCTGAACGAATCCTCTCGGTTGCTCCATATACTCAAAGATTTTCCACAGTTTCCGGGTTTGGCTGTGTATACCGCAATGCAAAAGAACGCCATTGTCGTGTATTTCCCAACAAAAAAAGGTCTCGAAATTCCTAAGGAAATATTTGATTTAGCAGGTCATATGTAGTGTTGGTCGGAAATTTAAAAGTTTCGTTTCTATCGGCACTATCACAAGGATGTGTACGAGAAAAAATGTCTGCAAAACCGGTTGCTACCGTTTATAAGAACCCACGACCCTCCAGCTCTGTTTTGGCCTTTTGTCACTATGCAAAATCCGTCCTGGAATGGTATAAGGTGGACCCCATAGTGGAAGCGATTGCGATGCGATGCGACGCGATCCTAATCGAATCGATAATCGACGCGATTTGATACCCATAGTGAACGCGATTAGAAGCACTTTTCACTGAGGAAAATTAACCGAAAATCATCTCCATATCATTTTCCATTCGCTTCGATATATGCATCTTCCGCCATAATGCACACGAATTTTGAAAATTTTGGACAATAAGTCGAAGCGGTTGGGTTTCGATAAAAAAAATCTAAAAAAGAAGAAGAAGATATATGATTGCTCGACACCGAGCGACAAACCAGTGCACGTCCTGTTCGATCGCAGGAAATCGCTCATCGCGTCGAGTCGCGTCGCGTCCACTATGGTGTGTTAGCTATGTTTTCGCTTTGTTTAAATGTACGGAGGTTGGTCGCGCGACATCGCGCGATCTGTCAAACTTCGCATTGCGTCGCGATCGCTTTCACCCTGGGGGCGCCCTATGGCACAAGACGTCAAATACGTGCCAATAATAGTCAATCCGCCTAACTGCCAAGAACTTCGCCTGATGGAAAATACTGGGCTTGAAGGAAGAAGGATTAACATCTCAATAAACCTGTTTTTTACCCTTCTTACATCAATAGAAGGGTATTAAGATCGCTTGAAAACTCGACTTTTTATCCGAGGATCTACAGGCCGAGTGTCGTCGTACCATTCGACTCAGCTCGACGAACTGAGCACATGTCTGTGTGTATGTATGTGTGTGTGTGTGTGTGTGTGTGTGTGTGTGTGTGTGTGTATGTGTGTGTGTGCGTTGACAAATAATGTCACATCGGTTTCTCAGCCATCTGTGAACCGATTTCAGTTCTGTTGACGGCAAATGGAAGCTACAACATTCCCATAGAACGCTATTGATTTTTTTTCATTCGGACATTTCGTTACGAAGATATGAACGAAACAGTACTTGAAGGCCTATTATAATAGTAATCAAACAGTTTAGTCTCCGATTACATACTGAGCTATTTGTGTACCGATTTTAGTTTTGTTGGTGTCAAATCAAAGCTATGATATTTCCAAATAACTGGTCAAAATTTCATTATGATTGGATAATTCTTCATGGAGATATGACCAAAACAATACCTGAGAGCACATAATTGTGAGATGACAATATACTCGTTGCAGTGCAAACCGAACAAGACCAATCACACCAATCGATGCCGCTTGCATTCTATTGTGTCGTATCTGGAGCGTTGTATAGCACATACAGCGGACTAGCCACACTATGCTACTGTATAGAATTAGAGCAGCATCGATTGGCTCGAGTGGCTGGTTTTCAACTGCAACGAGTATATTCGAAAATTACACAAAGTCTCCATTTACAATTTTCAACGAATATGTACTTATTTAAGCATCTTGAATCCATATCGATAATCAAAATTGAAGCTCAGGATTGAAGCTTTGTTAACGCCAAATTAAAGTTATAAAATTTCCAAATAAGTGTTCAAAATTTCATTATGTTAATCTCCCTTTTACCCTTCTTACATCAATAGAAGGGTATTAAGATCGCTTGAAAACTCGACTTTTATCCGAGGATCTACAGGGCCGAGTGTCATATACTCATTCGACTCAGCTCGACGAACTGAGCACATGTCTGTGTGTATGTATGTGTGTGTGTGTGTGTGTGTGTATGTGTGTGTGTGTGTGTATGTGTGTGTCGTTACAAATAATGTCACATCGGTTTCTCAGCCATCTGTGAACCGATTTCAGTTCTGTTGACGGCAAATGGAAGCTACAACATTCCCATAGAACGCTATTGATTTTTTTTCATTCGGACATTTCGTTGCGAAGATATGAACGAAACAGTACTTGAAGGCCTATTATAATAGTAATCAAACAGTTTAGTCTCCGATTACATACTGAGCTATTTGTGTACCGATTTTAGTTTTGTTGGTGCCAAATCAAAGCTATGATATTTCCAAATAACTGGTCAAAATTTCATTATGATTGGATAATTCTTCATGGAGATATGACCAAAACAATACCTGAGAGCACATAATTGTGAGATGACAATATACTCGTTGCAGTGCAAACCGAACAAGACCAATCACACCAATCGATGCCGCTTGCATTCTATTGTGTCGTATCTGGAGCGTTGTATAGCACATACAGCGGACTAGCCACACTATGCTACTGTATAGAATTAGAGCAGCATCGATTGGCTCGAGTGGCTGGTTTTCAACTGCAACGAGTATATTCGAAAATTACACAAAGTCTCCATTTACTATTTTCAACGAATATGTACTTATTAAGCATCTTGAATCCATATCGATAATCAAAATTGAAGCTCAGGATTGTCTAATAATTCATTCTATGGACTGAATATATGAAATTTCTAATATTTATTGTACATCTGATAACAACAAATACAGGTATTCAGGAATTGATGAAATAGTTCATCGTTATCATGAACTGAATACATGGCATATTGAATATTTCTGAATCTTCTTGAAATGTCTGATGAAAATATGTATCCAGTAATCCAGTAGTCCAATATTGCCCACATTTGAGTTTGTAATTCTGGTGAAGTGTAAGAAGGGTTCAGTCTCACCATCGGTGGATTAATGCGGGTTTTTAATTGTATATATAACTCTATTATACTTAAATATACAATCGGTTTGTTTGAATGATGTCTAGATTATTTTTTTTGCAGACATTACCTTAGTTTCGAAATGTATCGTGGAAAGGTTTTAAAATAATTTAAAATGTGTTAATCAATAGTACCTAAATCATTTGCTAATAGAAAAATCCCCTTTTCAGCACACCGTCAACATAATCGGCACACCGCCACGACCGGTAGCCGCGCCGAGTTTTGAATTCGTCGAGTTCGGCACGGTACCGTCGATACTGGCCCAGGAATTGAAGCTCCAGGCCCGCAATCTTACCCCGGAGGATTTTGGCATTTACTATGACGGCAATCCGGACATATCTCACCTACAATGGGTGGGAGGAGAAAGCAAAGCCCTCGAATGTCTTGGCCGGCGGCTAAAACAGGAAGAGGAGGCATTTCTTGGAGGATATTTCCTGCCCACCCAAGCCAAACCGGAATTCCTGGGGTCACCCACGTCGATGAGTGCTGCACTTCGCTTCGGTTGCCTGTCTGTGCGTATGTTCTATTGGTGCCTTCATGATCTGTTCGAAAAGGTCCAAGCCAACAGTGAGTATAAATATCCTGGAGGGCATCACATTACCGGTCAGTTGATTTGGCGAGAATATTTCTACACCATGTCGGTGCATAATCCAAATTACAGCGAGATGGAAGCCAATCCGATATGTTTGAATATTCCCTGGTACGAACCTAAGGACGATTCATTGGATCGCTGGAAGGAAGGCCGAACCGGATTTCCGATGATCGATGCCGCTATGCGTCAGCTGCTGGCCGAAGGGTGGTTACATCATATTCTCAGGAACATCACAGCCACGTGAGTTAGTCGTATTGGTTTACTGAGTGACGCCAGCATACATATGTTTCTCCTATATAGGTTTCTGACACGTGGTGCCCTTTGGATCAGCTGGGAAGCTGGTGTGCAACATTTTCTCAAGTACCTGCTCGATGCAGATTGGTCGGTGTGTGCTGGAAACTGGATGTGGGTTTCGTCGTCTGCATTTGAAAAGCTGTTAGACTCATCCTCGTGTACTTCCCCAATTGTTTTGGCACGTCGCCTTGATCCTAAAGGAGAATACGTCCGACGCTATCTGCCCGAATTGAAGAATCTTCCAACGCTCTATGTGTAGGTTTGAGTTGGCTTAGCCGTTCTTTTCAGTTGAAATTATTATAAGCGTCTTCATTGCAGCCACGAACCCTGGAAGGCACCGCTGGACGTACAGCGAGAATGTGGTTGCATAGTCGGGAAAGACTATCCGGCACCGATGATAAATTTGGCAGAAGCTAGCAAGCGAAATTCAAACACTATGAACAGCATCCGTCAGAAGTTGATTGAACGTGGGGGATCTACTCCGCCTCACTGCCGTCCTTCGGATACCGATGAAATTCGTAACTTCTTCTGGCTGCCTGAGGATGTCGTAGCGGATTGTTAAATGTTTGGTTGACGTAGTAAATTGTTGTTTTAACTGTTTTATTAATGTTACTGAATGGCAGTGATGTCTATGGAGGAGTCCAGGTAACGCAAAAGTGAGGTTAAACGTCGTAGATGGCGCTCTTTCAAAATGGGTTTTCGAGCTGCCTAGGCAAAGTAATTGGTGACAAAAAGATATGAAAATCGATGATAATGACCAATTCCATACAGTTTAAAACGAAGCTAGAAAGTTATTAGAAATAGCAGTTTGGGCCTGTTCATAAACCACGTACTCAGATTTGAAAATCTCAGAAGACCGCCCTCCCACCTCGTAGACTTTTCTCCATACATTTTTTTTAAATGTTGTATGGACTTTGGTCAGACTCCTCCCCCGAAAAGTCTACGTAGTTTATGAATAGCCCCTTTTAGATACTTAGATGTATAACCTCACTTTAGCTTTACTTGGATTCCTCAATTTAGAAAGGTAGTTGTAATCAACGAGAATGAGTATATTAACGAAAGATTAGGATAATATGATAAGTGGAAATTTAATGCAGATTATTTTTATTGTTTTCTGGTGGAGAGATCGGTTTTATTATTTGATAAGTGTTGAATTGTATTTTACATAGTCAATTGATTACGTAAATAAATCAACAAATTAGTGTTTAAGAACATGGTTTATTGAATCCATAGATGGTCGGTGTTAGCCAGTGCTGTTAATATTCATCTCGACTTAGTTGGATTCGATGTTATTTTTCAGAAGTTGAACTTATGAATATGGTGTATGACGAATTTTTAGTACGTGACTAAAAATGCAACTTTCTATAAAATTTACATTTCCCTAACTGTAATACCTTGACAGTATATACAATGATGAATATTTGTACATACGGTTATTTCGGTCTAACACCTTAGATATTGACGTTCGAGTAAAACATTGTAAGACAAATTCATGGAATCAATCAAGCACAATTATTTAACCATACAAATATTTAGAAAATCAGTTTCTGGAACAAATGAATCGCAGTCGAAATGATTATTTACAGCGCAATGTTTCAATCTTGTCTCTAAAGCTAGTCAGTTATTTTTGAAGAAAAATGTAGAGCCGGTAACAGAGAGAGAGAAAGAGAGAGAGAGAGAGAGGGAGAAAGAGAAAGAGAGAAAAAGACACAGAGGGAGAGGTAAGCGGAATGAACTAATTTTAAACGTAAACTTATATATACCGTGTCCATTATATTCTCATACAAATTCAAACTTCGATCATCATAAAAGTTATTCGGATTTGATTGGTAATTGTTTTTATTGAAAGGTAATATTACATGGATCAATTACAGCATACGTTTCGGAATAACACCGCCTTCAACCTTTTTGTCCAACTTTTAACATTTTTCCAACCCATCGCAAGCGGCACCACGACTTCCATCGATTAGTGCCTCCCAGAAGTTGAGGCCTTCATTAAAAAGTACCACAAAGATGACGACGCGGTATTTTGGCCGGATCTAGCGTTGACCCATTACTCGAATGAAATGCAACTTGGTTTGTTAAAATATCTTGTTCCGTTTTTTTTTACCATCTATACGGCTTTGCCCCCCATATAACGAATGTTCAGTATGTAGACACCTTCATACTACCCTGGGATGCATAGTTGACGTAACCACCATCAGTATGGTTGTTGAGAAAACGCGTTTTTCCGGGTTTAAGCTGGAATGCAATGTATACCAACAATTATGGCCAAATGTTCTGTCCATTTGATGAAGTTTTACTAATAAAAGTGGGCCAGCATACAGGCATATTACTGAACGTTTATTTTCATAGTTTGGCGTAAAAACCAGGCTGCTGTGTTCTGAATAAAATGTCGTTCATTAGACTCTCGACGATCGGCTTCACGAATGCCAACGAAAAGTTTCAACCAGTAAAGCTCCCATTTGATTTTGACGATATCTACCATCGGACTTATGTTCGACTCTTTCAAAGAGCGTCAGTTGAAAAAACAAAAGTAATAATGTTGTAGTTACAGTTTCTACTGTAAGGTGTAGAGAGACCTGAACAAAATTTACCAAATTGGGGCATGAAGAGTGCAAATGTTGTCAAGCCCATCGTGCTCACGAAGAGCAGACAGGTAACTCTGCTAAAGCTGATGATAATGATCAAAGAGCATCAACAACGAACAAAGTTCAATGCGAGTTGTGTTTGAGTTGGAAGGATTACGTATCACGAGCGATTGCTGGGCGAGATGGATATGATAGCGGTCAAATGCGAAAATGAACAAGTCGGTTTTCTCTGCTGATCTGAAAAAGGTAACCTTTTATGCATATGAGTTGTTGTGAATTACTTATATCTCATTTTATGACTGTTGGTGGTGCAGCTTCCAGGAATTCAATCATACATGATTGCAGAACGGAAAGCTTATCACATTTGCAGAGTATTTAAAAAAAAAAATTCGTTTCTCTTGGCTCAAACGCCGTCGTTACTTTGTGGCTGGACAATTGTTCAGGACAAAACAAAAATTGGGATTTGATGGTGCTGTTGGCTTTACTCATCAACTTGCCTATGATTGAAACTGCTGAAATTCATTTGAGGTACCTTGAGCCTGGGCATACTTATATGTCAGCGGATTCATTTCATGCATCGCACTGTGGGACGAAACGCCAAAAACATGAACTTTTTACAATAACTCGTAAAAACGTGTTCTTAAAATTTTGGTGTCTTCAGATGAAAATTTTCAAAAAATATAACGCATTTAAAGGTGACAAATCGGTGTGTGTGTGTGTGTGTGTGAAATATATTGAATTTTTAAGAGTATTGTCATGAGAGCGCGTGGGCCCTGGTATGTGCATAACTCAATAGCAACAGTTATGCATAAAATTATAAAAATATACAAAACATACAAGTTTTTACACGATAATAGGGTTCTCAATTGGGAATATTAGCATTTATGATAGTTTTAATGGTATATTCGCTACTTCATAGACCACAGGTTCACTCTTGGGGATAATCATGGATACACATGAAACCAACATAATATGCTAAAATACATCCTATATTTTGAACCCTATGAGGTTTCATGTGCATCCACTTGCATCCCCGCCAGCTAAAGGGCTATGAAAAACGTATATTTTTCACAATAAAACTACTATAACTTCTCCCATAAAGGTTTTAGACGTAAGGTGAGTATAGAGAAAATTTATATTTTGATTATTTGTACAACTTTGTAGAACATTATTTTGACCTAAAACTACACATTTATTAAATAATCACAAAAAACTAGTTTCCAAGGCCCGCCATTTTAAAAAACACGTACCTCGGCACAGTGACCAGATAGAAGGTTAGTGTTTTCAGCAATGTTGTTTGTACTAAAATTATCTACAACTTTGCCCAAGACACTGACTCTCTATCTCATCATTTAAAAAAAATCAGGTTTGCAGCGGCGCCTGTGATGAAGCTGCGAACTAAGATTTGTCACCTTTAAATGCGTTATATTTTTTGAAAATTTTCATCTGAAGACACCAAAATTTTAAGAACACGTTTTTACAAGTTATTGTAAAAAGTTCATGTTTTTGGCGATTCGTCCCACAGTGCATCGGTTGAACGCACGATGAGAAACGTTCCTCGAAAAGAAGTTCACAATTTTCAAGATTTATTCAACTGTGTGAGAAACTCAGGGAATGGCATTAAGCCACTGGTTTTCGAAATGGAGCCTTCAGATTTCTTTGAATGTTCTTTCAAATTCCAGCAATCTGTTTTAACCAAGCTTAATGATAAACCGAATATGGCAAACATCAAACATGCCATCTTCTCCAGAGGAACATATGATATTCAGTACTCGTACAACTATAACGAAGATATGAAGGCATTGCGACTACTGACAAAGAAATAGATGAAAAATGCTGAAAAACTGTCTTTCAATTAGACCGTGCAATTTCAATAACAAAAACCCGCATTAATCCACCGATGGTGAAACTGAACCCTTCTTACATTTCATCAGAATTACGAACTCAAATGTGGCCAATATTGTACTGGATACATATTTTCATCAGAAATTCCAGGAAGATCCAAGAATATTCGATATGTCATACATTCAGTTTTTAGAATGAACTATTTGTCAATCCTGGACGGATTGTACATCGATGTGATTAAAATATAACCATTATCAATCTTTAATGACCTGTTTATGTTATTTATATAGAAGGGGAAATTACATAAATATTAGAAATTTCATACAATTAGTCCATAGAATGCATTATTAAACAATCCTAAGTATCAATTTCGATTATCGATATGGATTCAAGATGCTTAATAAGTACATGTTCGTTGAAAATAGTAAATGGAGACTTTGCGTAATTTTCGAATATACTCGTTGCAGTTCAAAACCAGACCACTGGAGCCAATCGACGCTGCTCTAATTCTATACAGTCGCATAGTGTGGCTAGTCCGCTGTATGTGCTATACAACGCTCCAGATACGACACAATAGAATGCAAGCGGCATCGATTGGTGTGATTGGTCTTGTTCGGTTTTGCACTGCAACGAGTATATTGTCATCTCACAATTATGTGCTCTCAGGTATTGTTTTGGTCATATCTCCATGAAGGATTATCCAATCATAATGAAATTTTGACCAGTTATTTGGAGATATCATAGCTTTGATTTGGCACCAACTAAAATCGGTACACAAATAGCTCAGTATGTAATCGGAGACTAAACTGTTTGATTACTATTATAATAGGCCTTCAAGTACTGTTTCGTTCATATCTTCGTAACGAAATGTCCGAATGAAAAAAAAAATCAATAGCGTTCTATGGGAATGTTGTAGCTTCCATTTGCCGTCAACAGAACTGAAATCGGTTCGCAGATAGCTGAGAAACCGATGTGACATTATTTGTAACACACACACACACACACACACACACACACACACACACACACACACACACACACACACACACACAGACATGTGCTCAGTTCGTCGAGCTGAGTCGAATGGTATATGACACTCGGCCCTGTGGGCCTCGGATAAAAAGTCGAGTTTTCAAGCGATCTTAATACCTTTCTATTGATGTAAGAAGGGTAAAAAGGCAGCGGGATCTAGAAAATCTAGAAAGTCTTCTATCATCAAAAAGCTTTTGCCTTTGATGCCGTGAATACTGGATTAATTTGCCTGAAAACAATAATGAAGCATGTGAAGAGTAAGAGAGTATTAATGGTTAATACTGTTAAGTAACTCGATACAAACATAAACTGAAATATATAGTATGTTGAATGCTTAAGTCGATTTTGTTGGTTTATTAAATGCTTTTTTTAAACAGAAATCAGCTCGCAGTTCATAGATTCACAGATGCACTGCATAGATGGACATAAAATTAGAATAAGTAATGCATTTTAGAACCTGTAGCTAATCCATTGAATTAAAATCGGAAGGGGATTAAAAATATACCTTTTTTGTAAGATATAGTTTGGTGGAAAACCAACTGGTGGAAAACCAGTTTGGTGGAAAACCGATGCTATATACTACCAGAATACCCTCTCGTGTCTTAAACAAGTCGATCGCCTAGCACTTCCACATTTGTTCACTGAGAGCTTTCTATGCCAAAATTGCCATTTATGCATTCATATTATTGTGTGGCCGGTACAACGATACTCTATGCCCAGGGAAGTCGAGAAAATTTCCTACCTGTAAACCGTACCAGGAATTAAACCAAGGCACCTTCAAAACAGTCTTGCTTTGTAAACCTACGCGCATACACGCATAGCTTTTGAAGACCCTAATTAAGGCCGAGGTGGTGTTATGGCGGCCTTTAATTACTCGGAAAGCTGTGAGCTTCCGAACGTGTACACTAAATGATGACGGCAATTTCAACACCCACTTGTTAGTTCCTTATGCAATTTTACTAACCGTGGTTTTGATTATATATCAAAATTCCAGGCTCATCCCTTTTCACTTTCTAGGCAAGGAAAAAAATCCATCAATTCTATTCCATTTTCAACTCCAGATGTCTATGAAGGCAGTATGAGGGATACAGTATCCCCAATGATCGTAAGGAACCGGCCAGGTGTTTTCCAGAGGTCGATAGATGGCAAGTATGTATGTAATCTCTAATCTGCTTTCCCTGGTGCATTCAACTTCGCTTACAGCAACCCGTGATGTGATATTTGGAGAGACGTCTTTCATGCGACCAAATGGTGCTTAGGCCAAACCGTTCTTTTCAATTTATCTCACAATTTTTCGAATAAACTTTTTGTGTTTTACCTTGAAGGCAATGTATTAAAGGGTAAAAAATGCAAAAAAAAAAACAAAAAAGTGAATTTTGGTCGTCTTGGCGCTTACGTCAACTATGCATCCCAGGGCAGCATAAGGGACGGGTCGAAGCAAAATAATAAACATGTTTTAATATCTACCAACCACATGTGCTTAAAATGTTCAAATTAGATGGTACCATTATTACTATACACCAACGCGGTAAACCTACGTGAACCTCACGGTTCGTCTTCTTCTTCTTCTTTAGAATTTCAAGCTTATTGCTTATTCACAACTTAGTGTTCTTCTAAATGCACTTTCGATGACCAGTTACCATGTTTGCATTATTATGATTGTGTGGCAAGTACAATCATACGCTATGCCCAGGGAGTCGAGAAGTTTTCCTTTACGAAAATTTCCTAGACCAGACCGGGAATCGAAACCTCACGGTTATATCCCTGATATAACTCACCTCTTTTTTTTAATGCACACATTATTCTTGGGTAATGAACCAAAAGTTCGAATTTTATTTAAGTTGAGGGCTAGGATGAGAGGACTTATTGCGGTTCTCACTTTCTCCGTGACTTCCGTAACTAGGACAGTGACTCCCATTTGATTTACACGTTAGTTTTTTCACCAGTGAAGTGAAACTCGTAATTAGTCCCGAGAACTCAGAAGTTAACATTTAGTTGAAATTTAGTTTCATGGAACTTTTTTGCTGAATAACAAGACATTTCACGTACAGGCAGAGCCTGCTTTTCTTTAAATTGTCATTAACATCTAAAGCAACTTGAAAGTTCAAGAAAAAAAATTCTTGTTGCTATTCAACTAAACCTTCAAGTTCATATGTTGTTAGTTGAGAACTTGCATTGAACTTAAAAAAATCCGTACATTAAAACAGCGCAAAAGTTCTTAATACATCTATGTTTAACTTCTTTCCTACTTTTTTAAGTCTACGTAAAGTTCTGAGTAACACTTTAAAAATTGTCACAAAGATTGTTTACATTTGAAGAGTGATCTGGTGTTGTGCTCCCAATTTGACAAGAGCAAACAAATGGATTTTTCAAAACCAATAAAAAAGAACGGCTTATTTTACTGCCAAGAAGATAAACTTTATTAATGTGTAGTTCAGATTGAGTTCTAGGTGAAGGCGGGTGTTGGCCAAATTTGGATTTTTCAGATATAATTCTGAATGGGTTGTAGAGTATTTTTTATATATCTAGTTACCTAACGTCCGTACTCCATCACAATATTTTCTATTGTGATGTGTCCAACTCAATGGGTAAATTGAACTGAAGGTGAATTTGAAAGAAGAGGAACTTGGAGTTGAGCACGCGTACCCACTGGTTGACGCTAAATATTAGCCATTTGTTTGAGGATTTGTTACTTGACACAAAAATTTCGGATGCCGCTTTGCATCGGTACCCGGACTTTTTGTTCATGAATCTGGACACTTTTCCAATCACAAACTAGCATGCAGTTGTGAGCTTGTAAATTTGTCATCATAGCTTATTAGCGATAAATATGAGAGGGCTGATATTCATAGACTAACTTCATCAGATATAGCTCGAATGAGATTCAGCTTAATAAACAACTGAGTATTGTAGTCGTTTATTCAATAAAATTTTCTCACTATTCTCATTCAAGGCTCATTTCAGCCAATGGTGCCCAACACATAGTTGCTCTTCGGACATCCGGGAGACTACGAGGATTCTACTTATATCTTTGTTCTTAATTTTGTTTCTTTTTAGGCAACAAATAATTTATTTCTACCAAATTTTGAAGAGAATATCTAATATCTTTCGATTTTTCACAACTTTTTAGGTAGTGGTGCTTCGGTTGGGCATGGAGATGTAGAGTTGTATACAGGCGACTCGTGAGGTAGTAAGTGCTGGAGGACATGGAAAACAGATAAGACCCAGCAAGACGTAGCGTAGCGTTTTGTCTATAGTTTGGTTTGCGTATTGTTGCGCGAGTGATCGAGTGAGCATGAGAAGTCGTGGTTCGCCGGGTAGGATGGGTCGGTGGAGAGGTACATAATTAATTAATTGTGATCCAAACTATTCGTTCGCCATGCTCGTCGGGCAAACACATCTTGGAACAAATAAACCACTTTCCCATTTTGTAAGTGACTCCAACGGCATCCGTACTGTTGGTGTAGATCGGTCCAAGTTGGCTCTCAGGATTTGAGATGAATTATCTTGTTTTCCTAATAAAACACCACTATCACACTTTGTGAGTGGCCCCAATAGCATCCATACTGTTGGTTTAAATCGGTTTAAATGGAAATCACCAATAAACTTCAAATTTTTAACTTGACAGCTTATCGTTTATTTCTCGTGAAAGTGCAGACTCCGCGGCTTCCAATAAAGCGAGTATCACGTCAACATATTCCTACTCTTTCCTTACTTGGCCTGCATTCAGGTGGGGCCGGGAGCAAAAAAAGTACTAGCATGGAATCAACGCTTTGAGTAAACCCATAGCATAAATCACCTCGTTCATATGGAACAGTGGTAAGTATCCCGGTTAGAAAGAAGACTCGAGTTGGAGACTAGGTCCCTAGTAGCACACTTGTTGCCATTCGGTTGAGATAACATAAATATGACTTGCTAAGTCAAAATCAAGTTACCGTAACTAATAATGATCGTAGTGTGCTACTTGGGGTAGTAAGTATGTATGAAAAATTTAATTAATTAAAACTCATCAAACTTCAAAGTTTTCTTTAGATGTTGATAAGATTGCTGCTAGAAGCTTAAACATTGAATGCGGTCTAGAAAGTTCGTTTAATTACTTAAAAAGTAAGCTGAATAGAATTTTCATCATGATCCTTCGATATGCTGGTTAAAAAGCCAAAAAACATCTTTTTATCAGAACTTTTGTTTACTTGAGTTCTCTTAATTTAGTTCAGATTATATATTTCTCCCTTTGCCTTATTTCCCAGCCACATGCGATGTTGAAAAGCGTCGAAGCTGGCACGCACGATATCTTGAGGCATGCCATTCCAAGTCCAAGTCAAAAGGATTAAATCAGGATCAGGTGAAGAGGCAGGCCATTCTTTCGACGAAATAAAATCAGGTAAATTTTCCTCTCGCCAAGCCTGTAACTTTCACCTGGTAAGGCGGTGCAGAGTCTAGTTGCAAGCAGTATGGTGAATTCTTGTAGTGTTTCTTGTAAAAGGGAAGCAAATGATTCTTCAAAACATTATCGATGTAATATTTACCTACTGTTAATTTTAACACCAAGTTCAATTAACAGAAATTGAACCTTCAAAGTTTTGGAGAAACATCATCAAATCATCACTCTTGAAACATTCTGGAACCTTTGAACAGCTAGTTTATGAGAATTTGCTGTAACATGAATACCTTTTTGTCCATAAACAGAATTTCTCAATCGCCGTGCCGATTGACCGGCTTTCGACATTTACCAACTCTTGCAATCTTCTGTTTTTCAATCAAGCCATGCACCCGTTGTTTTTTTTAAATGAATTCAATCCAAGGTCGTCTTTCAGAACACTCCTGATCGTTGACTACGGCATTCCCACATATTTCGGCCAGACTTGCCAGGATTCCCCCGATTTTGCTCTCTCACTAATTTGATGGCTTCCGGGCAACTGACAGTGCATTTACGACCAGGTCTGGGAGGTATTTGCCGTTTTATGGTGCGAAAGATGATTTTTTCGTTTATTCCGAGTGATTTTTTAAATAGTAGGGTAGGGAACGGCTTCAGACTTATTCGCTACGGGTAAACGTTAACCTACAACGCTCATTTTTTGCAGTATGGTGCTTCACTAGATGGAGCACCATACTGCAAAAAATGTTCGTGATAGGATAACGTTAACCCCGTGCTTGGAATAGGGTCCCGGGGTGCTTAAACAGACCTATAAGGAGCTTCATAACATTATGCGTCAATTGCCAGGATGTACTGATAGGATAACATTAATCTGGTTAATGTGTCAATAAACACATGGAAAGAAGTATTCACGGTGCTGAAATAATTTTCGAATATGTTGGGATAAACGGCAACACTGCATCTTAACTGTAATTGGATTATGTATCAATTTGAACTGTCCGTTAAACCTGGAAATTCAGTAGCAAGTGATTCTCACACTGGGTCTTTGGGTCGTCTTACTACTCGATAATTCCAAGGGTCTTCGCGGGCAAGGTGTGCAGTGTACGGTCACCTGATTGAGTTATCTTGTGTTGTGTTGAAAGATGTGGCTAAGAGGAGAAACTGGTTTCTATTGAAAAGCTGAAATTTACTGTTTTTGTTCTATAACTTAGTTGCCTATATTTTAGTGCTAACAATGTGCGTGTAGGCAGTTGTGGGATTTTTTTCGGTACGTACCGCTGCTCTTCACGATCTCAAGTTCTGCGTGCCCTCGCTGTTGCTGTTGACGGATGAACGTTGGTAAAAAGAAAACACCAAGACGTCTAGATTTGTTGCTGGTCTAGATTGAAGTGCCAGTCCATTTATTTCATTCTCCCCTCGAAAGCTCGAGGTGGTTCGAATCTCTCCAGTTTGACGTTTTGGGACAAGGTATTATAATTCCTAGGTATATACATTTTATACAATCATGGTGTGCGCGACACAACAGCTGTTCCCTCTTTAATTTAATACATTAGTATTCGTATTTTGACTCAGAACTTGAAAATTTCAAATATAATATAATAAACAAAATTCAATTGAACACGAATCATTCAAATAATTCACTTTTCGAAATTTCATCACTTGAAACTTTGATATTAAGGATAGACGAAATCTGGATCTTCAGTTCGTTTGTGAATCTTCTTCGATCGCCGCGGACACACGTTCGGCAAGTTTGCTGGCGCAGCGCTTCGTTTTCTGACCTTTGCCGAAACCATAGGGAATCCCCTGAAAGGTTCATCATCAGAGCTGCTTCCAGCGTAGACTTCTTCAATGTGCTCCTTGTGTCGTTCTTCAATTCCAGTTTGATTTTCTACTACGGTATCTCCACCACCAGTACCGGCTCCCAGCCACACGTTTTGTCACGGCTGCGGAGTTTGACCCTTGTAGCGCCTAAGCTGTGAGCCATGGTGAGCGCGCTTCCAATTGCTATCTGAATTCCATTCATCATCATCGCTGTCATCATCAGTTCTCTGAAGCGTCGACATTCTACCCATCAAGGAGCTCAGATCTTTCTCTGCACTTGTTCCCGACCCCGCAACATCCACGAACTTTACCGCATCTCTTTTCATGTTCTTTAGCCTGAAACATTTTCTTTTTATGTGTCCTTTAACCCCACAAAAGTCGCACGTCATTTTAGAATAGTCCGTCCTACGTTTATTATTGTTCTGGTAATTAAACCTAATTATTTTTTGTGGTGAATTGTTGTAATCCTAAGTACTTGTCCTGTTATTGTATGATTGTGTGATTGGTCTGTACGGCTGGAAGCCTAACCTTTCCCTAACTGATCTTCTAACTTGATTCGTCCGCTCCTGTGTTTCCACCTGATCACCCCTTGCTGTATTATACACATGAAATAATTGATTTATACTAGAACCATGCAGAAATCCAGCGTTAATGGCTTTTGCATTGTCTTTTGCTTCCACGTTGTGATAAATGTATCCATAGATTCAAGGGTTAGGTTTTCCTCATTTAGAAGCCTTTGCTTCAAAGCCTCATCTCTAAGTCCATGTAAAATCCTATCTTGAATAGCAATGTCCTTAAACCCGCCAAAACCGCAGAATTCCGCTTAGAGATTGACTGCCAAAACGAAATCCTCGGCTGACTCATCCGGTTCTTGGACACGATGACTAAACCTGAATCTCTGAATTAAATCCGGTTTGGTTTTGTCGAACCTTTGCTTCATTTTGTTAACTATTTCAGAATCTGGCTTCCAAACATGTTCAATTCCTTACAAAAGGAACAAAAGGCAAAACAAAATCTTCAATTGTAGGCTCGCACAAGAATAAAAAGATCGAAACGACTCACCCGTACAGAAAAGAATGGCTCTTGCCTAGGCCTTTGCCCGAGCCGACATTTATCTCAGTTACCCTACGAGGTTTTCCGGAAAACGGTTCGATGCCGTACTATTCGGACCACTATCAAGACTTCCTGTGTAACTCGAACACTTCCGGTAATAGCTTGAGATCTTCTCACAACCAACCTACGGACGAAAACGCCTTTTACCCTCCGTCGGGATTACCCGGCCTGTGCAGCGGCCAATTTTTGCATTTGATATACTGTCACAGTTCTTGTTGTTGATGCCGTGGCAGCAGATAAAAACTTGGACACGATCTACAGTTTTCTTTTCCTTCCGTAGCCTTTGCGTGCCAGGTTGCGTGTAGGGTTTCACTATTTCCGTGGAGAATGATAGAAGTCGTCGATGCTGTCCGTCACTACTGTCGCTCAAACCGGTAAGCACACTTGCACTAACAAAAATTCTCTTCGGGTTTTACTGTAGCACAAATTAAACTGTAAATAGTTTCTCCTCGTCGCCAGTTAAAGAGAAAACACCAAGACGTCTAGATTTGTTGCTGGTCTAGATTGAAGTGCCAGTCCATTTATTTCATTCTCCACTCGGAAGCTCGAGGTGATTCGATTCTCGCCAGTTTGACGTTTTGAGACAAGGTATTATAATTCCTAGGTAGGGTAGGAAACGGCTTAAGCACCTCAAGACCCTATTCCAAGCACGGGGTAAACGTTAACCTACAACGCTCATTTTTTCCAGTATGGTGCTTCACTACATGGAGCACTATACTGCAAAAAATGAGCTTTGTAGGTTAACGTTTACCCCGTGCTTGGAATAGGGTTTTGGGGTGCTTAAGCCGTTCCCTACCCCATATACATTTTATACAATCATGGTGTGCGTGACAACAACAGTTGGCTGGGATTTTTGAAAACAACGACAAATGGTGACTGATTGGCGGAGTTTGCCGTTCGCAGATGTCGAAGGGCAATCTACGTCTTCCCTTATTGACGGCTATTGACACGGTCCAGGGCGATTGCTTAGTGATCGTGCCAAGAGGGGAATGATCCTTGGTGAGTTAGACACCGTGCATCGTAACATCCTTATAGCAAATTAGGCCAGAGGTCGAAACAACAAACGTCAATGTACGCAAAAAAGTTTATCCACTTTATAACTAAACAATAAAATAACATTGTTCATTATTTTGTGTGACGCACCCTTGGCTTCAATAACAGCAGGCATCTTCTTGGCACTGATTCAAAAAGCTTATCTATCGTCGTTTCTAGCATGTGATTTTGTGCCCGCTATTCGATCTGTTGTTCAATGTTACTTGTTCTGAGATGTTCGTTCTTGAGACCGTTTAATTTGTTCGAAGAAAAAAAATGCTACAGATGTTCTATTGGGTGTGCTGGCCACTCCAAAACGTCGATTTTTCGTTCGTTGAAACATTGCGATACCAGTTTTAACGTATGTTTTGGGTCCCAATCTTGCTGGAATGTGTATCTCTGGACGTTTTCGGACGGTTGCTAGAAGTTTTCGCTTCAATATGTCCAGATAAACTCCCTTTACCTAAATTCCGTGAATGAATTCAAGCTCTCCAACACCCGACGATGCCATCGCGCACAAAATCGTGGCCCTACATGCAGACAATGAAAAATCTGGCTAATTTATTCGACAATTAATGATGTTGCAAGAATTTACCTCCACCATGTTTGACTGTCGGCCTTAATCGGTCTTCCGCCATTTTCTTGTGATACCATCACACCTAAATAGCATTGACCATATGATAGCATCTGACCATATGATCTTCATCCAGTCATCAATTGTCCATGAAATGTGCTCTTCTGCCCACTTAAGCCGTTTTTAATGATGTAAAAGGAGATGTTCGCTCATCACCATGAGGCACCATGAATGGAGTAAGTAATGTTTGCTAGAATAAAAGATATGAAGAGAAAGTGTTGGAAGTTCCGTTGAACGAAAGGGCATGGGTAAAGTAGCGTTCGAACCAAGGACGTTACCTTTACCTAACATCCCACTGCGGGGTAGGTCAAGGCACGGACGAATCCGACACCTCAACAGGCAAAAGTATCGTGATGGTACGCGCTCATGTACCACGGATAGCTTTGTGATAGTTTCTAGCGGTAGTTTGTATGCACTCTGTTTTGATGCGCACATGGGAGAGGAACGCTCTCCTTTTTGGGTTTGTTTTTGAATCGCAACGTCTGAGATCCCTCCAGTTTTTTCTCGTCATCTCTAATGTAGAGACCTCGGAGAGAACGCTTCGCGACATTTCTCTCAAAGTGGCGATCCTGGTTCGAACTGAAATGAAGGAAAACTTGAAATTTTTCTGAAGAAAATGAAACAGGTTTTCTCGATTTTCATCCTATATTGTCTCGATTTAGATCTGATCAAAACATATAATCTAACTGCTGTAACAACTGTATCATCTCGTCTGTAGGACGAAGACGAGCAAAACCATCTGTTAATATGCGAATTCACTTCAAAAACACACAGCTATACTTTCGTTATAATACATATATGATCAAGAACAAATAGATGTCGATTAATTTTGGTGCAATTTCCCAGAGTAGTGAGGAAAAATTGCTCGACCGGACTGTTGTACACTGAGAACTATGTTTTTTTTTCTTCTTTTGCTGATTACTTTTGATTCTGTAGTACTTTCGACTAGATTGTGTAAATAGTATTTACATAGATATATCTGTAAAACTTTGCTTTGATGCTGAACAGTGTGGTATACAGTATTTGGTTGATTTTGTAGGTTCGTTATCATCTTAGAAGAAAGAAAAGTTATGAAAATCAAAAGAAATACTTACCAAACATAATGAAAACGATGAAGCTGTCAGTGTGGAAAGCAAGTGAAAACAGTATGATAAAAATTATACTCCTGATGTGAACAACGCCCAAGCGCACGTGAGCGAAAGGAACAGTATGGATATGAATCGAAGAAAACGTCAAACACATCCGACAACTTTTTACTCGAATTCCAATTTTAATTCAATAACATTGACCAATTTCATTGGAACAAAATCTAATTCATAGAACGGCATGCGTTTGTCTTCAATTTCCTGTCTAGATGTAATGTGTAGCATACCGGGAAAGAACGTACCATAAAAAAACGGTAACAGACAGTAACTAACGAATCGATTCTAGGGGTTTCGTTTTTCGTTCCTGCCGCAGTCGCCTATTTTCTGTTTCTGTTTCTTTCCGTATCTTTTCTGGATTGCTATACCGTCATAATTTTAATGGAAAGAATTAGTTTGCTTAGTTAACTTTGCCCTAAAGGAGCGTTGAATCTACAACGCACGCGTCTCATTCGATTGAACCATCACACGATTGGACTACAATAGCTCATCGAACACAAGCTTTCTTTTGTTTCCCTATTTTAGCGCATTCGCTTATTTACTCATGCACGCCGTGCTGCCGGGATTTTGTAAGTAAGCTATTACTTTAAATATTAGGTTTTTGTTAAAATCAAAACATGACAAAAAAAAATACTAAACAAAACTTATGGATGTACACGTGTATGTGTATGGGAACTAAATATAAAGATAAAAACACGAGGGAACGTTTATCATGGGCGCGATTGAATTAAATTAGTTTCGTTTTAAAAACAAATTTGACTAAATCCAGCAAGGATTGTGTTCATTCTCATTCAACTTAAATAGTGCTCTCTGCATAAATAAGAAAAAAACTGGATCCTCCCATTCTGTAGACTGTTATATCCTATTTATAGGTGTTTTCTGTTTTCTTTTGTTGTTTTGTTTCATCACCAGCAGGATTTTTTGTTTGTTAATGTTTTGCATCATCCATCTTCGCTACTCGCTACGTGCTTGTTTTGCATTATCTTAAATATAACTTTTTTTTTGCATCTGTTCTACACTTCAATCAATCCACCTTTTCTAAATGATGCCTAATTAGTTGCTGTTCGTGTGTGTTTTTGTTTTTGGTTTTGTAAGTGTTTGTGTTTCTAAGTGGATTCCTGCCTGCCTATCTGTGTATGTTGTGTGTACCTGTAGGTGTGACTTTGTTTTTGCTATTAGTTGTAATTCTTTTTATTGTATAATTACTGTTGTTTTCCGCCGACCTTTCAGCCACAATGTAGATTTTTCTTTTATTTTGTTTCTCCAAGACAACTGTCAATGTTTATAATATCCGGAATCCATTGTATTTCTTTCCCTTTATGCCAAGTAACCAGAACCAATTAGTTTGAGTTCCCCAAAACAAGCTAGCAGAGACTTTTAGTCCGTTTCAGCGCGCATTCCACGAACTTCTCCGACGTGGCGTTGTTTGTCCAGTTCCTCTTTGGTCTTGTCCTCCAGCTCACGGATGTCCTCCATGGTTAGCCCGTGCCAGCTGTCCATCCAACAAAATACTTGTCTGCAAAAGAGGGAATTCCGTAAGATATTTTGTTTCGAGATGAGAGCTGCTTATAAATGTCATATGTATCAATAAACTCTTTTTTTATAATTTGTAATACTCAGTTCCGCTGTGGATCCGTTGCTTATAATATAAATAACGTCTTTGCATGGCTGATGTTATGGATTCAAACGAATCAATTAAATTACTCAATGATTAACAGGCACCGACATTTTTGTATGTATTTGCCGGCATTGTAGACAGCTCAATTGAACGCATGCAAAATATCGAAATATTAGGTATAAGAAAGCTATCGGCGAGATGGGAGCCGCGTGTGCTCACAGAGGAGCAAAAACGGAATCGCAAGACAACTTCAGAGCACTGTTTGGAAATGTTTATGCGCAATCCGAAAGAGTTTCTACGGCATTTCGTAACTGTTGACAAAACATGAATCCATCACCTCTGCCTGAAGTGAAAGAACAGACAAAACAGTGGACTTCACCCGGCGAACCAGGTCCAAAGAAGACGAAAAAGGTTTCATCGGCCGGAAAAGTCATGGGCACCGTTTATTGGGATTCCCAAGGCATCATCCTTACCGACTATTTGGGAAAGGGGAGGACAATCGCGGGGCAGTAAAATGATGATTTATTGGACCGATTAGATGCTGAATCGAAGAAAAACGACCCCATTTGACGAAGAAAAAGGCGCTTTTCCACTATGACAACGCACCAGCTCACTCATCAGCAATCGTCTCAGCAAACGAATTGCTGCCTTATCCACCGTATTTTCCAGATTTTGTCCCATGCGATTTCTCTTTGTTTACAAACATGAAATAATGGCTTGGCGGAAAGCGATTCACGTTAAACGAGGAAGTAATTGCCGCAACAGAGGGCTATTTTTCGGCAATTCTATTGCGTTAATAATTAAGTTCTGTACATATTTCGGCGAACATTATGCGAGGATAATGTGGTTGTCCGTACCATAATGGATTGAAATTTGTAGAAATATAGAAAGGTTGTTTTTTGAATTGTTTTACCACAGGAATCATCTTTATAGAAAATAAGTAAACCACTCTTTGGAGTAAACAACTCTAATGAAATATCACAAGGCAAATGTTAACAATGCAGTAAAAACGAAACCTGTATTATTTCATTGCCTTGATTATTTCAAATTGATCGCCATCGTATATGTAAAGACTGCAAAATTACATTGAAAATTCTGAAAGATTTATTTTTTAAATGTTTAGAGCCAGCCTAATTAAACATCACGAATAAAATGTACACAATAACCTAGGGTGACGAAAATAGGTGTTACCATGCTATTGTATTCAATGTGCCATTCAAATTCTGTTTTTTTTTTATTTTTTTTCAATTCAATTCACTCTCCCAACTCGGAAATTGGCCAAGTTCAACAAAGTCAATATTTATCAAATTATTATTTCGAGATAAAACCCAGATCTTGACGTTTCATATGTATCTTTGACATTTGGCATAAAAAATAGATTCCGGAAATTTCCAATAGAGATTGGGGGTCCACCTAAAGAAGTCCGGTTGAGCTCAAATTTTGCATGGGGAATTTCTTCTTTTTTTCCAGTGACCCATTTCAGAATGCCTGGTTACTCACGTCCATTCCGAGGTCACTTTCAATTACAACAAGCCCCGCATAAACACAGTGCAAACATCAAATGGATATAGGTACTGTGTATACCATCGTCAAATCTGATTGTTTTGAGGATGGCATGTATTTAGCGGTATCGTCCAAATTCGGATAGATCTCACCGGATATTGTTGCTGATGTTTAGTCTTTGGACAGCTTTCCTGTGATGCTAAAGGATGCATTTATGTCTCTACAGAAGTAGCACTCCGCTATTCGTCAAATATTTTCACATCATCCTTTTGGAATGGAACAGCCCGAATACAATTAGTACTTCGCGCACAAATGCAATACAATGAAAATCACAGGTAACAATACAACAAAACACGTGGAGATTTTATGATTTCACTGTTCGCTTAGGTTAAATTACGAATATATTTTTAATTTTAATTTTCGCGAGAAGGAAACAAAACAAGCAAAAACAAAACAAACACGGCTTGCTGCGATCCCTCACATAAGAAGTATGTGTGGTTACAAATAGCTATCATTTGTTGCCTTGTTGGTATCATTGCAAAAATCCATGTGTCGGATACATAGATCATATCATTGATTTTATATCAGTGTTTAAATATCGAACCCGCACGAGTGTATCACTCATCCCATCATTTGGATTTTGCTTTCGAGCTGAACGGACGTGTTTTCTCGAAGTAGAATACCTCTTAAGGCGAGTCGAGAGCAACAGCGCATTCTCTGTCGAAAACAGAACATGGCCAGGCATTTTAACTCAGTTTTGAGTCGTTTTTGACTCATTTTCATCATAAGTGGAGTCACTCAAATTTGAGTAATAATATCGATATACGGTACAGCTACGCTGCCGTTATAAGCATAACTGTCCCATGTATATAGGGAAACCCATAGAACATGGGACAATTATGCGTAGAACGGCAGTACGGTTCCGGCATAGATGGGCGGCGTTGGCATTGGCCAGCTCCAAATCCTATCGCTTCGGGCCACGGAAGAAGGAAAAGAACGTTGCCCTTGCGTTATTGGCAAGTCTATGCATTCGGCGACACCGAAAGCACAATGAAAAAATCAGGCGGTTGTAAGTGATGCTAGTGCCGAAGTACGCTAAAGTTGCCCCCCTACGGAATCGCAGCAGAACTTACATCCCGGACCCCATGCTATGTTACAGGTGCTACGCTTACGGACATACCGAATGCCGATGTAAGGAGGTGGCCCAGTGTAGGAGCTGCTCCGTTGTACATGAAATGGACAAGGCTGCACCGCTTCCATATCCTTCCGAATCAGCCATGGACAATATGGACCAGGTTAGCCGAATCTTTCCAGTTTACCAGATGAAAAAGTAAGTCACCCTGCTACATTTCACAAAAGGAATTTCAAACGAGGAATCACGCAAGCAACCCGCTGCCGTTAGCAAGGTGCAACAAAGAATTACTGTAGCCCGAGAAATTACCGCTGAATCCGAGCAGATGAAGTCAAGCAGTATATCAACAAACTCAACCTAATTCTCGACGAATTGTAGCACAAAGACATGCTGAAGAAGGAGAAGAAGAAGAAGCGATCAAAGAAAGCCACAAAAGTCAATGACGTGGAAAGTATTTCCGACTTGGAGACAGATGCCAGCTCCCACCAATCCGAACGGATCGAAGCTGCTGTTCAGATAACTGCCGCTCCTTTAATGCCAATCTTTGCATCACACAAACGACATCCTACCACTGAAATTCGGTCATCAGTCTCTTGTCCAGTAACCGACTGGAGTACAAGTAACAAGTAACAAGAAAGAAATAACGAGTGACCAGGCTCGCTGGGACCTTGGTCATATGCTGACAGAGAATCTGGGCTGCTTTCTTCGAAGGGTGCTCAAATCTGGTCCTGTTCTCCATGTTAGGAGCGGCTGATCATTGATCTCGAACCAGTATGGAACTCTAAACAGTACTGTGCACGATAATTCTTCGGTAAGACCTGGGGAAGACCTATAAAACCAACCTTCAAATTCAAAAGACAAATAGTACAGAAGTAAATATGAACCGAAATAATCGGCAATTCCTTGGCGACGGAATAAGGGCTACGATTGGCTGATTGGTACAAGGAACTGCAAGTTACGCTGCATACCGGGTTGTGGTAGGATAATCTACGACGAGCTTCAACCACGTAATTTTGAAGTCGTTATACTACAGGAATTTTGCTGGGCATCGAACGGCTACTTTCTACCAGGGCTGTGGCACCACCAGCGAGCTCTATAGAGATGGGTAAAATGTGCCCACGCGTGATTGGATGGTTTACGATCAACGTGAGATTGTGCAAGCTGAGGATTAAGGGCCGTTTCTGAAGTTATAGAATCAATAACGTGCGATCCACGCCCAGTTAACAGGCGTACACGGGACATTAAAATCGGACGAGAGGTAATGTACAGACCGGTGATCGGGTTTAACAGCAATATACTATATTAGCAATATAAGTCACTTAACATTTTTTCAGGCGACTTTTTTTTATGCGCATGTGGCGCCATAAGTGAGAAATATGGCAAATACTATACTCTGATTCCACATGCTTGTTGTAAGCTTTAAAGCATTTGTTGTACATAGCGTATCATTTCAATTGTATTCAACCGACTAATTGAAACAAATCATAATTAAATTGAGGTACTAAAGTAAAAATAAGACCCTAACTAAGGAATCAATTTCCGAACAAGTCGCTGTAATTCCGATTTGTTCCCAGCTGCGAATGTCACGGCAAAAGCAACACTTAACTATGGTTTGTTGCAACTTGGACAAGGTAGGGCTCAACCTACGGACCAAATTAAAAACATTGGCCATCGACCTATTTTGTGCGATAAAAATAGCTATAATGCCTTAACTAACTAGTCTGAAGGAATGTTCAACTTTAATGAGCACGAGGTTTATAGAAGAAATCACGGTGACTATTTTTCTATTTCAATTGAGCTTTCGTCCGATTCATTGAAGATACAAAATCAAAACGAAAAGAAACGTCACCAATCCTTAAGGAGACATCTTTTCCATTAAACTCGTTTATAAAGTATGCATTTTCGTGGAAAACTGTGATTTTCGAGGGGATTACTCATTAAAGGAGTGTATTGCATTTACTTATTGGTGAGTATATTGTGTTTATGTCAAATAGGACATACTTTTAACTCATTTTTGTAATGTGAAAAATGCGTAGTTTACACGCCCTTGGCAGTTCAAAATGCGTCAAATACGTTGGCAATATTGGAGCCGACGTTTTGAAAAAGGTATAACGCAATTATCACCTTGATTAAAGGGAGATAGGCCTATTGACTTTGAGATCAACCGCTGTACGAAATGACTTCTCTGACTGATTCAGATGCGTCAAAGTCTAATTTAGCTCCATGCACATATACGATCTTTTATGTGAATTTGGTTATCCGAGAAAACCGTTTCGATCGTATTCGAGCTGTGATTCCAATCCATTTACAGCTTATTCTTTTGGACCCCCATCAATCAAATAATCAACTAATTAATTCTAGAACATAACCTACCGGTGGAAAATCGTGAACAGTCTTCGCTCTGATTTCTGAATGAAATTTTCTATTCTCGACTGTAGTCCGAACCACTTGAACTCGCAGGTGACCAGCTTGTAGCAGGTCATCACCGGCTGAACCTTCTTCTTCCATTCCGGACCGACCAGCGGTCCCCGGCCAGTTTTCGCTGATTTGAATCTACGGGAAAAGAAAAGCATGTTAAGCGTAATTCAAAGCTTTCAAAGATGACTAATTACTTGGTAGGATCTTCGGTCTCTCGGTAGTCAGCGGCAGTCACGGGATCGTTGGCAATGTCAATGTGTACCACATCACGCTGTTTCAGCTTCTCTGGCGGCAGCTCGTGGGCCTGCATTTGGAAAAGGGAAAATACGCAACGTCGATGGAGTAAAGACAAGGAGGAAAGATTAACTATGATTCCATATTGGGACAATAAATATGTAGCGTGACAATGGCCAAGATAGTGAGAATAATAGGATGCTTAGTGAAATAGTGTAAGCTTTAATGGAAGCGGTAGAAAAAAATAAATATTGATGTATATATCGATGATTGTGAAGAGTTTTTACAGGTGCGACTTATTTTTAAAAATGCATGCATAACTTGTTCAATGTGACATTAAAGCCTTGCAAATTATCTACGGTGAGGGAGTTAGAAATTCTTGGTAATTATATAATACTGCAATGTTTTGTTTTGCGTAACCATGCATGTTCAATCGTAATTTTGGTACTACGGTTTACTTATTTACCAATCTTTTCAATTAAGTTCAAAACATACTTTTCACAAAAACGGTTCGAACGTAATCAAAAACATGGGTTATTATGGTGGTTCAAAGTATCATTTGTCTGGGATCTGCTTGCTCCTACAAACAAAATAGCACCAGAAACAGATACAGCGAGTTATTATCTTCCCATTGGTATTGGATATAAATGTTAGCAGCATTGCATTTCCAGGAAATTTACGTATTAAGTCATTTACAATTGTTACTTTCGACCTTTTGACGAATTTGTCTAGAAATGTTCTATGCTTCGGGCATCTTCAACGGTGGTCCAAATCGTGGTTTAGATTAATTTTTTTAGAATAAACGCGACCAGATTGAACCCAGACCCACTGGGGTGCCGGATCTATTTTGCATCATTTCATATCTGGTATATCTTTTGATCTATTCTTGCAGCAATGTGGAACAAGAAAAATTCAGTTTCAAAACAGTAAACAGTACTTGGTTATACCAATTAATCTACATAAATAAATATTAATTGAAATTTTGTATGTCACGATTTAAGAAGATTTAACGGATTACAAAATTCTTTTTGCCTTCGATTCGTCTAAGGGTTCACTAGGTTTATATGTATAGAAAATATTTTTTTTTTAATAAAATAGCTGGAAAATTGTGAAAATAATAAGAAATGATGTAATATGGGAACACCAGACATCTGCATTTGACCAGTTCAATTTAGGTAGAGCATCTAGTTTGCAAGCAAACCAATTAAATTATTACAAATAAATAATATAAGCCAACTAAAATGATTTCAATTAAAGTGAGTTGAAAAAACTCTCTATCGCAAGTATAAGGAGTGTATCGAAAAGTAGTTGTAGTTATAAACTTCCAAATAATAAAATCAGGGTGACCACTCAATTTTTATTTTCAAATTCCCGGTTTTTTCCCGGTTTTCTCGGAACAAATCTAGGATTTTTAAAAAGGGCTTATCAACAATGCGAGAGTCTTTTCTTCGCTCTTTTCATTATATTACAAGCGCCATTATGCAATCTTTAAGAAAATCTTTAGTACAGATGGAAACACAACAGTGCTGGCTACCATACTCTACAAATAGTTGAATGAAAAACGTAACGCTGAATGGAATATAAATGAAAGAGAAAGTAATCTAAGAGAGTCTCTCAATTGCAGATTCGCCCTAATGAAAAAAAAAAACCCTAGAAATGTTAAAAATTTCCCGGGTTAAATACACGGATCATGTAGTAATAAACTATAATAACGAAAGAATAATAGAAAACAATTGCTCTAAGCAAGCAATTTTGAACGTAATTGAGTTCCAAAGTTTAATAAAATGATATTTTCAGTATAAGCGTTGTTTATAATATAAAATAATAAATTCTGCTTTCAGTTTTAGGCTCATGAAGCTAAAGAAAATAATTTAGATGATAGTCTGAAAACAGATGACAGTCTGAAAGTCAGTTTGTGTGTGTACTGCCAAATGATTTCTTTATAATTTTTTTAAGAAACTTTTCCCAAAGATTCTATGACAGTTCTCAGCCATTACATGAGAAATTCCTTCTGGCGTTCAGGAGTCTTCAGGAGTTCGTAGCCATTCCCCAGCGATTCTTTCAGCAGTTTCTTCTGGCAGTTCATTGGCTGGTCTGTTAAACTTTCTGTGATGACATTTATGGTGGAATCCCTGAACTTATGAAGTTTTGTGATTGTAAAGGAACCCTAGAAGGCACCTGAAAGGAACCAAAAGCTATAGGAGTAATTGCTGAAATAATTCTTTTAAAAACCCTGATTTATTGAAGAAATTTAAGAAATTTTGTTTGCACGAGTTTCATAATCTCGTGTATTCAATTCTTCACGTTAAATATTCTGCAAGGGGTTCTGTAGAATTATTTATAAGTTTTGTCTAGAATGTTTCCAGGGTTCTTAGATATAAATCTCTAAACATTTCTTCAAGTATTCCGCTGGAGCAGTGTTTTTGAAGTTCCTCAATCGATTTCTCCACAAAATTCGGATTTGTGGGATTTCTATAAAAATATTGTTCTTCTAATTTGGAAAAATCTTCATGCATTCATGCCGAATAGAAGAATGTTCTCGATATTTATTTTTGTTATTCGAAGCATAATATTTAATATCATATTGCCGTGAAAACCTATATATCGACATGGAATTTTCATAAGAGCCAATATCGTAAACGTAAACAATGAGCTTCTTCCACAAATTTCTTGAAAATGCAAACTCACTCAAGTAAACTACAACTTCTATTCTAAAGGAACTCCGCTTCTGTACAATCATTGTGGTAATTCTCGCTAGCATTCTCGATAAATTTGTGGTAGAAGCCATTGTTTATGATTGCGTCCCAATGTCCCCTTATGAAAACTCCATTTCAATATATATTGTGCAATTGTAGAACAATACCAGATCAATGGCAAGATTACAAAAAAGGCTCGTTGGTTGTCGATCAGATGGAGCATCGGTAATGATGGGTTCTGACCAATCCGTCGAAAAGCTGCTGAAACGTGTCAGTTCTCATTTGATAATTATCAAATGCACTTGCCACTTTTTGGTTATTTGTGCAAGCTATACATGCAAGAAGCTGCCACTGGAACAGTTGATGCAAAGATATTTATAGTTACTTATCATGCAGCCTCAAATAATCCAAGGAATTCCAGATGATACAAAATATCTTGGATTTGAAGAATCGTTCTGCATCTAGCTCCCACCAAATGGTTATCGTTCTAGTCAGTTGTCAACAGGAACTGCATCGTGTGTTGAACCCAAGAAGCTCTACACTTTGAAGGAGTTCAATTCAATTTCTTAACAATATCCATACTTTTACGAAAAATATGAGATACAGGCCATCGAAGATCATGCCTTGGAAACTTGTTGGAGAAAACTGCTGTGTTTCAATCAAGCAGATGGGAAGCTAGCTTTTATCTTGCTTAGAAAGTTCATTGCGAAATTTCTACAATCTGAATAAGACTATCTAAATTCGAATGTTTGAAGCAAGGTTCTTGCAAAGATTTTCTGCTGTTAAACACGAAAAATATTGTGGCAATTCTGGTCGCTACAAACTTACGAGAATGATCCACACTCAAAAAACCACCGTAGAAACTACCATTTCGAGGGTCAAATTGAGCGCAAACACCAACAATTTTCACCTGACTATAAATGCATTTGATTTTACCATGCCTGCGATTGAAGTCAACCATAGTAGGGTTGGTATCAACATAAGGTCTGTCAAATATACCACAAACGTTGAAGGTTTGAAAATAAACGTAGTAAATTTGACTGAAATTTCATGGTAGTTTTAAAGATAGGCGTAGTTGGGTAAAATGGTAGTTTCTACTACAAGATTTTTTTCTGTGCAGGATATTTATAAAAGGTAAATCAATTGACACACAATAAAATTTCACAGATCGTTATAGATGAACACGCTAAGAAGGAATACCTAGAGCTTGATGATAATAACACACAATCTAAATTATAAACAATCATGTGAACATAAATTCCCGGTTTTATCCCGGTTTCTCCCGGTTTTTTATAATTCCCGGTTAATTCCCGGTTTTCCCGGTTTTCCCGGTTCTGTGGCCACTCTGTAAAATAGGCATGAGAACATGGTTAAAATTAACATACTATTTCAGTTTATTATAGCTTAACATGTTTACAAAAGATCCAAACGGAAAAACTAGTCATCATGTTCATTTCTGTAGAATGCCCGTACCTTTGATTTGACACCTGCCATCAAATTCTGCACAGTGACCTTTGTGCACTTCCTGGATGCCGCTGCCCAATTTTTCTTAAAATCGGTCATGTTTTGGGACACTGTACCATCCTTCTTAAATATACGCTTGACTATTGCCCAATAGCGTTCGATCGGTCGCAACTGGGGACAGTTTGGTGGGTTGATGTCTTTTTCTACGAACTTGATGTTATTCTCCGTCAGCCACTGTAGAGTGGATTTGGCGTAATGTGCCGATGCCAAATCTGGCCAGAAGAGAGGAGGGGACTGGTGCTTTCTATACAATGGTAGCAACCTGTTCTTCAAACATTCCTTTTGATAAATCTCAGCATTTATAGTTCCTTTTGTATAGAAAATTGAAGAACGCAAGCCACATGTGCAAATAGCTTGCCAAATGAGCACCTTCTGACCGAATTTCTCCATCGCAACAGTCGTATCTGCGGTTGGCACACGTTCCCCAACAGATTTAGTATAAAACTGCGGCCCCGGTAGCGTTCTTGAATCTTCTTTAACGTATGTTTCGTCATCCATCAAAATGCACTGGTCAACATTGTCCAAAATGCAGCTGTACAGCTTTCGAGCCCTGATTTTGGCACGAGACTTTTGTTCCGGAGTTTGTTTGGGCACTTTCTGCTTTTTGTACGTCTTCAAGTCATTCCTGCGCTTGATTCGTTGAATCATTCCGATGCTGGTCCTGAACTTCTTGGCTAGATCGCGAGTAGAGGCAGATTTGTTCCGTTGAATATAATCCACAACTTTTTGGTCCAAATCGGGGTTGCTGGAGCCGGGTTTCCGGCCACTTCTGCTAAATTCTTGAGGAGCACTCCTTACCAAACTTTTCGATGATGCGTTTTACACTTGCCGGGTGAACATTTACTCTTTTCGCAATCTGGTTGTAAGTAACACCCTTTTCGGTGCACCAAGTGTGCAGAATTTTCTTTTTAGTCTCAAATTCAATTCGCGACATTTTGAATACAACTTTATCAACGGAAATGAATGAACCGAATAATCATTTTTGACATGTAAACAAAGCAAATGGCGCTTACACGCTAAAAATATATACAGTAGTTTATGCGTAATAACGCATCGAATGTTTATAACTACTTTTCGATACACTCCTTACATAAAGTAAAATAAATGACTGACGCCAACGCATCATTGAGCACGACTTTTATGAATAGTAGTGTTGCCAGATCTATTGTACAATAGATACAAGTGTTTTTTTTTTTCTTTTTACAAAACGCGGTACAAAAATAGTGACTTTAATGACCTTTTTCCGAAAAATTGTGTCTTTAGTGACTTTTGGATGCCAATAGTGACTTTTTAGTGACTAGCCTGCAAAAGCAACTATATCATAGACTAACTCTAAGACCAGTAGGTCCCGAACAAATACGTTTTTTTTCTTGGCTCAGTCAGTACTAAAATCTGTATCCATATTAATCCGGACACCGTCAAATCACTGTAACTTATGAAATATTGCACGTAAGAATGAAAAAAATCACTATCGTATAGCTGAGAGTCTATGATGAAAAATACTATGATTGATGTTTACATTTCATGTTTAGTATTCAAGATGGCGACGAAGGAAAACAATCGCGCGAGCGAATTTTGTACGGGCGTACGGCAAATCCTGACTTGTCAATACGGGACTTGCAAAACATTGATTCTGCCTAAATCCACTGTTCACGATGTGCTCAAATCATTTTCGGAATGTTTGACGGTGGAGCGGAAACCGAGAAGTGACAAAAACATTGGACGCGCTGATCCTGTCATGGACCGAAAGGTGAAAAGGATATTAACGAAAAACCCAAAGCTCTCCATTCGAACGGTGCACAGTGGGAAAATGGGACCCAAAATCACAATTAATTAAAGGCCGCTGGATAAGTGCCCTGTAAAACAGCTTATCTCATGTAAAAAAATCGGATGGTGATGTAAAAGGAATCGAATGGTGATGGTTTCATCTTGGGCAGACTCCGGGAAGTGGCTCATTTTGCCCGATTTTCCCCTAATTTCGGAAGAAACATTTAATAATCACACATTTATCATATTAGCTCTGATAATATTGCATCCATTTGTGCTGTACTATTGTGGAAATGTCTGGATTATCCGATGGAGGTAATATTGTCTTGTAAAAACGTCAGGTACTGTCCATTTCACCGGATATTCCCCACATGCTGAAAGTACTAGATATGCCTTGTGGTTTTGGCAATTTGGACGAATTAGAATCTATAAAACTGCAATACACTATTGTGGAACTGTCCGAGGAACTGCATGGAGAGTTTATCGTCTTGTGTAAACATCAGTTATTGTCCATCCAACCCGCTTTTCCCTACATACTGGAAGAATCAATAGATAAAATGCGATTTTTGGAATAGCTGCGCATTAGAATCAAATCAAATGCACTACAATATTATGAAAATGTCTGGAAAATCGAATGAAGTGGATGTTGATTCATGCAGACTTCGGGAAATGGCTCGTTTTGCCCGATTTTCCATCAATTTTGAAAAAATAATTGAATAATCCTACATTTATCGTATTTTCACTAATAATATTGAACCCATTTGGGATCTACTATTGAGAAAATGTCTGGAGAATCCAATGAAGGCAATATCGTCTTGTAAAACCCTCAGGAACTGTCCATTTTGCCCGATATTCCTCATATATTGAAAATACTAGATATGTCATGTAGTTTTCGAAATTTCCGCGAATTAGAAAGTATGAAAACGCAATGCACTATTGTGAAACTGTCTGTGGAATTGAATGGAGGGGATTTCGACTTGTGTAGACATCAGTTATTGTCCATTTTATCCGCTTTTCCCTGCATACTGGAAGAATCAATATATTTAATGCGGTTTTCGAACTTGGTAGCAAAATCACGGGCTCGACGTTTGTACTGCGAATATTTGACGAAGTTTTCATGCGTTGTTATGGACGATGAAACTTATGTCCTGGAGGATTTCAAGCAGCTTCTAGGGCTGGCTTTTCAATCTGCTATGACTAGAAATGCTACAGCTGAGCATTTCAGAATGAAGAAGGCATCGAAATTTTTCAAAAAATACCTTGTGTGGCAAACAATTTGTACGTGTGGCAAAAAGAGTAAATCTTTCGTCACTACAGGCACAATTAACAAGGAGATCTATCAGAAAGAGTGTCTGCAGAAGCGATTGCTACCTTTCATCAAAAGTCACAAAGAAAAACCTTTGTTCTGGCCCGATTTGGCATCATGCCACTATGCTTACACTGTGATGGAGTGGTACCAAGCAAATCAAGTGAACATTGTACCAAAAACCTCAAACCCGACAAATTGCCCAGAGCTACGACCAATCGAAAGATATTGGGCTCTGATGAACCGGAAGCTTTCTGGAAAGAAGAAAGGAATCAATGACATCAATCACTTCCAGCAAATTTGGACAAATACGGCTTCTACGATTTCTGAAGAGTCTGTACAAACCCTAATGGACGGAGTTAAGCGCAAAGTTTGAAAATGTTATGCAAATACCGAATAACTATGTGTTGTCTTCACGAATGGTTCAAACACATCCCATGAATCTGAAATAAACAACTACGACGGAAATATAATGCGAAATTTATGTTTTATTCATGTTTTGAGGTGTCCGGATTATTGCAGATACGGACCTTAGCACATCGGTCTCAAGCTCGGTCCCAAGCTTAATAAAGGGTGTCCACGATGAAATTGCCACACTATGAAATTGCTCTAACTTTTTAACCGTTGGGTAGAATTTAATGAAAATTTGGGTGGATTTAGTTCATAGTGCATTATTTAAAGTCCTGTGATCAAAACTCGCGGAAATGGAGTCGAAAGAACAGCTCGTGCGTGATAAAATCTTGCGCATTCATTACGAGAACAAGGATCTCTCGCATCGTTCCATCGCTAAAACGTTGAGAATCGCGAATTCCACGGTGTCGCGAGTGATTAAGCGGTTCGAGGAACGGTTGACCACCGATCGGAAGCCCAGAAGTGAAGGAAAAAGTATTCCGTACAACACCAAAAATCACAACCGCGTAGTTGGGGCCTTCAACCGAAATCCGAACTCCTCCGTTCGGGATGTGGCTAAGATGCTGCACCTAAGCCGAAGTTTTGTCCAGAAGGCCAAAACTAAGGCTGGGCTTCGAACGTTCAAGGTACAAAAGGCCCCTAATCGCGACGAGAAGCTGAACAAGTCCGCCAAAACCTGTGCCAGGAAGTTGTACCTCAACATGCTGACGAAAGTTGAATGCTGCATCATGAATGACGAAACATATGTGAAGGCCGACTTCAAACAGATCCCCGGCAACCTGTTTTTCACGGCCAAGGATAAGTTCAGCGTTCCAGAGCATGTCCGCACTCAGAAGATGTCCAAATTTGCGAAGAAATTCCTGGTTTGGCAAGCCATCTGCACGTGCGGGAAGCGGAGTGCACCTTTCGTGACCCAAGACACGATGAACGGACAGGTGTACATAAAAGAGTGCCTCCAGAAGCGGCTGCTTCCTCTCCTGAAGGCCCACAACGTCCCAACAATCTTCTGGCCGGCTTTGGCCTCATGCCACTACTCCAAGGACGTGCTGAAGTGGTATGCGGACAATAAGGTCAATTTCGTGCCGAAAATGTTCAACCCTCCCAACACTCCGGAGCTCCGCCCCATCGAGAAGTACTGGGCGATTATGAAGCAGCACCTTCTTAAACGACCTAAGGTAGTGAAGACAGTCGAGGAACTGAAGAAAGTTTGGGTTTACATGCAAAAAACGGTTGATTCACAGGTTGTGCAGAATCTTAGGGCCGGGGTTAAGGCCAAGGTGCGGGCATTTGCGTATGGACTGTAAATAAAATACGAGTAAAATGGTAAAATGAAGTCTAATAGTTATTTCTCAATCCCTGAAAATTTGATGACAATCGGATGAAAACTCGAATTTTGCGAATCAATTTTGTGTGTGGCAATTTCATCGTGGACACCCTTTAATTCGCCCCTCATAATGAACTCACACGAACACACTCTCAAATATTCTGTCAAAATAACACAACAAATCAAAACAAAGGCGCAAATATGTACAACAAGGTGCTGGCTTCAAGGTGTACTTCGTACCAAGGGGTTCTACAACAGTGAACCAATTTCAAATCGCGAGTTGCATATTGATTGTTGACTATATATATATATATATATATATATATATATAGTTATATATATATATATATATATATATATATATATATATATAAGAGGTTAGCGCTGCTAATGTCTGTGATCATACACGGAAGAAACAAAGTACCTAAAATTGAGTATTTTTAAACTTAAAATTGAGTACTGTTGTGGAACTGGAGAGATGGGTAAATTTGATTCTGCACATTAGGTAAAGATTACTCAATGGGTAAGTACTTCATTGACAACTAATTTTTGAGTAAAAATGGAAGTCGTTTGCATACTTTTATTATTTGACGGATATCAGATTTGAATACACAAAAACAATAAATATGTAATAAACTAGTCGTTATTGTTAAAAATCACGGAAATTAAGAAATAAACAAAATTAATAAAATTATCAAGAAAATTTATGTTTATATTCTATCATCACGAGAAAGGCACTTTATTTTAAAAGTTGTATAACATTTGCTTACTAACCGTGCGGAAAAAAGCTCATTTTTTGGGTTTTACAAGTTTTATTGCATTAGGTTAAATTTACCAACCATAAACTTTGGATACAGTTACTCAAATTTGAGTACTATGGCATACACTCAAATTTGGCTTGCCGCACGGAACTCCAGAGTTAGGTGAAATGAACTTAATTTTGGGTACTTTGTTTATTCCGTGTAGGAGTATTTACTCTATTATGTATGTGTATGTGTTTTCTTTTTAAAGAAAACACAAACACATACATGATAGAGTAAATCTCGAGTACTTTTTCAAACAGACCTATCTGATTTTGTAAACAAAGAGGGGAAGTAAGATTCAAGCATTAAAACATAAAAACGAATAACGTTTTCTTAACATAATGGTGATGCTACTTTCCGTTACGGTGCTGAGATTTTTGAGAAATTTAGGTTTGAATCTTACTTTCCCTCTTTGTTTACAAAATCAGATACGTCTGTTTGAAAAAGTACTCTATACATGTTTTATTTTTTTCGTTCTACACGCTCATATCAGCCTCTCTTTCATTTGTATTACTGTCCCTTTTTTCTCACGGAAAAATTAATCAATTTTCGTAAAAATTGGTACAATGAGTTGTTCCAATTGTTGCGGAAATTGGGTAAATTTTCCGTGAGAAAAAAGGGACAGTAATATAAATGAAAGAGAGGTTTATTGAGCGTGTAGGTCTACAAGCAAGGTAACAAATCTAAGATGCAATTGCAAAAAAAACATGCAAAATGAAAGTATAATTAAAATCAGCATAAGTTTTCTCAAATTAGGATAATCTTATCAAAGTCACCCTACTCTACTCTACTGTCTAAGGTTGTTAATGGAAAGCAAGCTACGGATTGCATGCTAGAGAGTTCTGCTAAGAGAGTGCACAAGCTGCATAACACAACGCTGCAATCACTCACATTGTTCTGATCACCGACATCGGCGACGTGCAGTGATTCGATACAGATGATGAAATTTTCCTTCATGTAGCCGGGATTCTTGATTGATGGTTAGTAGCATTTCAGATTCCAGCACCGCCCGCCACGCACCACGAGTCAGAAGTCAGATGCCAAGCAGAAGACGTTTCCATTTGCGTCATTTCGCGGGATTTTTTCCACACGTGATTCCATCCAAAGGGAAATAAGGCGGGTCGCACATACACGCAGTCGCACACACACACAAAAACACAAACACACCAACACCCACACCAAATCAAAAGCAGATATTCACAAGCGCCGGAACCGGAAGTTGATTTGATAAATGGACACAGCCACGGTGGTGCGATTGCAGGAAAAGGACGTTACAGTTTCCGGGACCAGGTATTCGGGTTTATGGATTTAGGGTTAATTGAAAAACAAATCACACAGAAAAATCCACACCCCGACCCATGTAGCGTCAGCGAGAGTTAAGATAGTGAGCATTTCGTGTTGGAATTTTTGTTTTTGGTTCGAAATTCGTGTTTGAGGATGATGGTTGATATTGTTTGCATGTAAAGAGAGCAGAGCAGAAAAAGAAAAACAAATGATTAGATTTTTCCCGTCACCGGAATCACTTACGTTTTCGATCTCTCCGTCTCCTTCGGCGTGCAGCGTTTCCACCATCAGCATCATCTTCTCCTTCATCCATTTGGGATTCTGTGTGTTTTAGGATTTTAATAAGTTTCGCTTGCAAGTGTATATTTCATTTGCGGGATTCATTGTTTGGTTTGATATTGGGCGGGACTCAGACATTAATTATGAGCAGTTCATTCATGTGGGATGATGAGTTTTCTTTTTGATTTTATTCAAGATGACTCAAACATTCATTTTGAGAAAAACGTACAGAGAAATTTAGCTTTCGTTATCTTTGACTCGATTTGAAGATTGTCATAGTATTCTCGATGAAAACGTAGAATAAGAATTATTTGCATCGTCATTTACAATCATTAGTATTTTCAACACTGCAAGCGCTATCTATAGACATAGGCCACTAATAAACCTAGCTTTCAATCATACAGATGTAACACTCTAGACCAACATTCAACGGCAGGAAATTACTTCCAGATCATTTGCTAAAGCTCCTTCCAGTCATAGTTGGTTGGGTAGCAGCTGACCTGACAGATCTTCCCTGTTTTCGCGTTCTTTTCCTAACCGATAGTTGTGCAAAGTACTGCAAATCCATCGCCAATATACACTCCCGTTTCATTTTACTCAATTTTTGAGTACAACTGTATACTATCTCTTTTTCTCTCACGGAAATGTTTCTCAATTTTCATAAAAAGTGGATCAACTCAAAAATTGAGTGCATCCACTTTTTAACGAAAATTGAGCAACATTTATGTGTGAGAAAAAGAGATGGTATACAATTGTACTCAAAAGTTGAGTAAAATGAAACGGGAGTGTATGACGTTTGTTAATGAAATGACTTTTTTCAAAAGACATTATTTTCAATAATATCAGACATTTCCATTGGCATTACTATGGTTGCTATTAGAATACAGTACTGTGGTATGCCAATGAATACTTCTTTTATCTGCTGCTGAAGTCATGTTTGTGCTATTTTAATGATCGATTATGGCAAGAACCTTTATTTTCTTTAAGTTATTTTTCGAGGGATCTAATAAGCTGTTGCTTACAATCTAAACTTCATTGCGGGTTCTGTTAACGGAGTTCATAAAAGTTGGTTAAGTCAGTAGCCAACATATTTTTTTCATCTACCCGTTATGCCTTCAATTTCTCCGTACGTTTTCTACAGTTCGGGTCATCGGAAGCGAGGTCAGATTAAACAATTTTCCTTAGTTTTTCGTTTGTTTCCTCTCTTAGAAAGAATGTCCTTCCGTAAGAAAGGAATTCCTCCGTTCGCTGATGGATAGAATACGCTGGAAGATTGAACAACTACGCTATATACATACGGTTATAACTGTCCGGCAGTAGGGGTATGCATTCCAGGCCTCTTCGTGCACTTCCAGCGATCCTTTGGGTGCAAGCAGCCGGATGAATGCTGGAACCTTCGATGCCAGATGGTAGATTTTGTAGGTATACTGACCGGATGAGTATTTGCCTCCTGTGAAGAAAAAGTGAAATTAGCCTTTTAGTTCAATTATTGATGTACCGTAAAACGGGGTAACATGGTTTCTTTGAATTTTCGTCTATAGAGATTTACATGTTTCATTATTTTTAATTTATTTTCGGCATGATTTTTGGTCATGTTGTGTGTTTGTTTATTTATATGCCAACAAGAAAATTTTAACGCAACGATATGGGCTAACATCATCACGGAAAAAAAGCTGTAGAAAATTACCGATTGGGTATTTTCTCTTGATAATTTGGGTAGAAATATTTCAGAGTTTTTTTTTGTATTTTTATCGCTGTCAGTTTTCCGAAAATTGGATTGGAAAATACGGCGTCACCCGAAAAGCAACATCGCGAATTGATTTTTCAGATGCACCACAAGCAACTCTCTCATTGGGACATCGGGAAACAATTTGGAATTGCCAGCCAACGGTGATTCGTGTGATTACGTTATTGTGATTACGTTACTACGGAACTCTGAGCATGAAACAGAAGGAGAAATGCGGTCAGAATGGATGTTCTATTAGTGATCAGGAACACAAGCGTGTCGTGGAAGCGTTCATGCGCAATCCTAATGCTTCGGTCAGGAATGTGGCCAAAAAGTTGAATCTGTTCAAGTCTTTCGTTCAGAGAGCCAGGAACTGGAAGGAACTGCATATGTACCAAGTGCAGAAGGCTCCAAATCGTGATGAATACGGTGGGAAAGTCACGAGTCCGGATACTGTACAGCCAGATTCTGACGAAGACTCATTTTCTCATCATGGATCATGAGACGTACGTCAAAGCGGACTTCCGGCAGCTTCTGGGGATACTGTTCTTCACCGCCCAGCACAAGTTTAATGGTATGGAGGAAGTAAGGAAGCAGAAACATTCAAAGTTTTCCAAAAAATACATGATTTGTCAAGTGATGCTCATAGGGCAAACGGAGAGCGCCGTTCGTGACTACCGCGATTGTAAACGGGGAGATCTACCTCAGCGAGTGTCTACAGAAGCCTCTGCTTCCTCTATTGAAGCAAATTGATGGTCCTACGCTCTTCTAGCCGGATCTAGCGTCGTGCCACTATTCAAATGTTGTCCTGGAGTGGTATGAAGCCAACGAGGTCACTTTTGTACCCAAGGACATGAAACCCCTCAACGCACCCCTTAAGGCTCATCGAATAATACTGGGCTATTATCAAGCAGGCATTAAGGAAGCAACCCAAGGAGGGCAAATCTGAGGAAGACATGAAGAAAAAGTGGGTTTCCATACAGAAGAAGCTGCAGCCAAATGTTGTACAGAAGCTAATGAGTGGAATTAAGCGAGTGTATTTGTATGGTATTGAAGTTGAATGAAGTAAATGTGCCAAAAGCTTACTAATGGTTTATATTTTATTGTCTGAGAATTTGAAAAGGATCGGTCACTAGATGATTTTCTACACCGTTTTTTCTGTGATGCAATTTGATGTGGTACACCCTTTATGCTCAGATATGGATATACTAGCGGTAGCGGTACTCCATCTTCTCTTGAAATAATCGATACCATTTGAATCCTAGAGGGGTTGGGCTGTTTAGTGGAATACCTGTAACTAGAAATTAGAAGAAAAAATAGTATCTTTCATTTAATTCCAACTACCTTTGCTTATCTTCGACAGATACGCGTATTTCGTCTACAATGTGCAGACTTCTTCAGTGTCTCGTACTAATAACTCGTACTGTCGTAAGCAAAGGTAGTTGGAATTAAATGGAAGATACTAATTTTTCTTCTAATTTCTAGTTATAGATACCATTTGCTTTCTTCTTAGTTTCTGCTTAACCAAAGCCCAGTATTTTTCTATCGAGCGAAGCTCTGGAAAGTTAAGTGGACTGGCTATTTTGGTACGTATTTGACCTCTTGTGTCACCATTCCAGGACGGATTTTGCATAGTGACAAGAGTCGTGGCTTTTTATAAACATTGGCAACCGCTTTTGCAGACATTCTTTCTATAAACACACTTTTGTTGAAAGAAACGAAACTTTTGTATTTTTGACCACAACTATATATGGCCTGCCAAACCAAATACTTCTAATAGAATTAAGGCACCTTTTTTGTCCGGAATTATCCGGCAATGGCACTCTTTTGCCTGTTAGAAGGTTCCCCTTCTCGTTCCTACCATGCAAGAGAGTGTTCGTACGATCCAATGCAGCCTTTCAAACATGCCCTACGCTCTATTTCAACCACTTCTATTCAATTTCACAAGCAGAAATTGCTGTCCACACTGTTTTTTTTTTCAAAAGCTTTAAAAAAACAATTGAAAATGGTATATCTCTGCAATATACGATTGTTTTTATTTTTTGCTGGAAACTCCCTACTGTTCTACAAAGCATAATAACAGTTGTTCTGAGATACAGCAATAAAAAACAAAAGAGTTTATTATTATTTACATTTTGAGTTTTTTGTAAGAGTTATCTTATCGCAATAATATAATATGATTCTTTTGGTACTTTCAAGTCAAAAATATTTGATGATCAATTTTCTACTATGAATGTAGCCGGTTTCGAGATAATTTGAATGCAATGTAAACAAAACAAATGATTCCAAGAAAATTACTCTTTTATTACTCTAAGCGTGAAGTACGTAAGTAACTATAATGTTTTGAAAATAAATGTCTTCTCATCAACATGAGACTCTAGGAGTGTACAGCAATTTTCTGTTAGAACTATAGAACTATAGATAACAAGAGAAAGTATTGATAGTTCCGTTAGAGTACGGCAGGCTGAGAAATTGAATAGGAGCTCTTGAAATTGAGAGAGGCAATATCCGATCCGATATCCGAAAGGCAGAATCAAGGGGGTATTCAACCCCCCCCCCCCCCCCCTTGCCCTGCATTGGTGTAGCTTGGTAACATATTGTGTGCTTGATCAGATACTGCCTTTCATAATAGCCCTCCGCTCAGTTTTAACTGCTTCTATTCATTTTCACAGCCCGCCGTACTCTAACTATCAATACTTTCTCTTCATATATTTGGTTCTAGCAGAAAATTGCTATCCACTTCTAGGGTCTCATGTTGGTGAGAAGATATATCTTTTTCCTAAGTTAGTCATCTTCACGGCTTTGGCATATATAATAAAAGTTATAGCGCCACTTGAAAACTTCAAGCTTAAAATACAAATACAGAACATTTGAGTGGAGCCCAACTCATTGTTCGATTCCGGGCAATGGGAGAGCGGAGTTGTTCGCAAAGCTGGGCGTTATGGAAGGTGATATTTATGATCGACAAATCGCTGTCAAGGTTTTTTTTCAATTCTTCGTCAACACTCACTCGGCACGTTGCAGCATAAATGGAGTAAAGAAGATACGGGACGATGGCAACATTCTATCATCCCTAAAGTGTCGAAGAAATTTGGGATTGGGGAGGATGGATTTGGGCCGAGACTTTTTTACTTGGCTACGGCTCGGGGACATGTTCCTGCCAAATTCAAGTTTGTGTTTGCAGATAAATTTGCACGTAAATACATGATTTGGCTAGGCATCTGTAGCTCCGGTATGCCAAAGTTTTCATCACTGATAAGCTATTTAATTCAGTCTTTACAGAACGAAATGTCTCCAAAAGCGAATAATGTAATTCATCAGATCCCACAATGAACATGTCATGTTTTGGCCAGATCTTGCAAGCTGTCATAACAGTAAAACAGTGCTGGAGTCGTGGTGTGAAACCAACGGGATTCAGCTTATACCGAAAGAACTCAACCCACCAAACTGTCCCCAGCTCAGACCGATAGAGAGATTTTGGGCTATTATGAAGAGGAAGCTGAAGGCGAATGGCAGTGTCGTCAAAAGCATCAAATAATTGAGAACCAAGTGGAATAAGATTGCCAAAAAGATGGATGAAAATAATGTGCGCCGGTTGATGAAACGTATTCCGGGAAAAGTCCGCAAATTTATTTGAAATCGAGATGTGATTAATGTTGTTCTAAAGTTCACATAAAGTCGAACATTTTAGTTACAACAGAATACTATTTTGTTAATGTATATCCGAAATATGCGCAATAGTCTATGATCCAATTCTAACTGGGCTACACCTAATTTTATAGACATTTAAACCACTCGGAATAACCGGAAGATTAAACTTTCGCTCCATCAAACGCTTCAAATAAACCGGCTATTGGAAAACACTTCATATACCTGGCCGTAAACGTATTGTCAGGGGTCTATCAAATGAATGAGGTAGCGAACTCGGCGGAATCCTCTTAAGTCAAAGAACTGGGAATGCCGCTGTCAACGATCAGAAGTATTTTGAAAGACGATCTTGAACTGCACCCATGCAAAAACAACGGGGGTATGGCTTGACTGAAAAGCAGAAGCTTGCAATAGTCGAAAGATGTCGGATGCTGCTCGAGCGGCACGATGATTGTGAAATGTATGTATCAAAAATCTTCCAAAGGAGGGAGAGTTAAGAACTCAAGAAAAACTATTTTTCCAAGGGAATTTTCATTTTGTGCATTGCTAAGCCTATTTATCTACTGGCAATTTTAATCTTCTCTATGAAAAAAATTCAATTTCTTTATGAGTCGTTTATATTTTAGTCGATTCCAGTACAGTACTACCAGAATAAGCTTGAAAAAATCGTTAAAAAAATATCTATAAATTTTACAATTCTACTAAATTCTGTTGTATACGATCAACACTAGTCGGCAGTGTCTCACTCCCATCGAGTAAATATGTTAAATTTATGGATTTTGCCTCACTGCATCCAAATATGGGCTCAGAACTCCTGTAACACGTCCAGTTTTTGGGAAAATTTAGATTTAAAATCACCAAAATACGTATTACCGTCGAAACATTGGCTCTGCCCTTTGAATGATGGGCTTGGATTTTATGGAATGGGTCTCCCTGAGTCCATTCGTGCCCAAGTAGCACATTCGTTGAAAATTAGTTAAAGTAACTGCAGTGTGACTCAATTCAGTCATAATCAAGGAGCTGCAACTAATAATGATAGAGCTGTGTTGCTTGGGTGAACACAGATTTTTCAGCACACGTAAGATTGATGAGAAAACCGGGTTTTTATTCACGTAATTACGAATTTTCATCAAAATTAAGATTTTTATTCACACAACTACAGATTTTCATGGAAAACTTGTATTCCTGTTCTGGAAAGTTGGATTTAGGATCCACCTTTGCTATGTTTGGTTTGGATTTTACGTTACCTTCCTGAATCCACTGGTGCTCATATATTTTTTCTCACATGTATGATTGGTGAGTAAACCCAATTTTTATTTACAAAACAATATTTTTTTATAGAAAATCTGTATTCTTATTTCTAGGTGGTAGTATGCCATCCAAATTTTGTATGGGGTACCATGAAGTAAAAAGAAAGAAGAAATGATCCGGGCAGTCTGTTGTATTTGTGTATTATGCAGAGAACTATAGAGGGAAAAAAATGACAAAGTTTATTATTTAATATATTAATTTTATTTAAATTTATGTTGAAAAATACAGAGGAAATTCCAACAAACAAACTTACTGTCTGACTGACTGACTGACTGACTGCAAAAAGCACGAATCGATACAGGGAGTTCGATTAAAAAAAATCCAAGCCCAACATTTGAAGAGAAGCTCCAAAACCTGCCTTTTCAGAACATACACGCCAAATTTTCAAGAAACTGATGGTCTTGTTTCGGCTATGCAGTCTCAGTCTTTAATAAACAAGACTATTAATACCACCATCCCAATTGTAACATCAAATTTTCATGAAAGTTCGTTGTTTTATGATTTAAAAATCGGTTTTACACATCAATCATACGTGTTAGAAAAAAAAATATCTGTGAGCACCAATGGATTCAGGAATGTCCTTTCTATAAAATCCAAGCCCAAAGTGTTTTTGTGAATTTTAAACTCACTTTTCTTAAAAACTGGAAGTGCTACAGCAATTCTGGCTGCGTAGGAATGGTAACAATCGCTTTTTTAGACATTCTTCACAATATACACACTTAGATTTTTATACAGAAATCTGTAATGTTTTACCGAATTCTCAACAGCTGAACGTTCGGTAATCCGATTTTACAGATATCTGTAAAATTTCACCGAAATCTGTAAAATCGGATTACCGAACGTTCAGCTGTTGAGAATTCGGTAAAACTTTACAGATTTCTGTAAAAAAATCTAAGTGTGTATTTCCTTGTTTACCGTTCCGGTAGTCATGAGGCTTGCTCGACCACAGCTGCATATTGCCTGCCAAACCAAATATTTTTTGGGAAACTTGGCCTTTTTTTTCGTCCTGAAATGCTTCTCCACGCCGTTCCGTTTCATGGCAGCATTATAAGACATTACGGGAAGCTGCTTTAAGATTTCCAGCACACAAGTTTCATCGTATATTATCACGCAGGAAAACTTCGTCAAATATGCGCGATACAACTTGCGAGCCCGGGTTTTAGTGGTCACATTCTGTTCACAATTGCGGTTCGGTACAGTTTCCACCTCGAACGACTTAATACCATGTCGCTACTTGGAAGTATGCATGAAAGTTGGGGACATTTTTATATTTCTAGTCACAGTACGCACCGAAAGATCTGGTTTCTTCTGCAATATTTTCTTCACCTTCGCGTCTTTCCGGTGGTTCCGTTTTTGTTCCGCTGTTCCTGACTGTTGTCAAACGTGCATCGAAAGATTTAAGAACGTTATGGACAGTGTTTGCAGAAAACCAAACTTTTTTGCAAGTTTTCTTACTGACAGATCCGGATATTCATAGCAACCGCACACAATAGCTTTTCGCACTTGCTCTTCTTTCGACGCCATCTTTGATCTAAAAGCTTGTAGTATCACCAAAAACTGATTTTACACAATGAACAGACATACGTTCAACCATACAGTCCACGAAATATTTCACGCGTTAATGAAGTATTTCCAGAGATATACGTATCTAAGGGTGTCCAAATTTTGTCGCTAATAAGCGTTAGGCGTGTACGGTCACGTTTTTGCCGTTTGGATAACTTTACACCGTATTGAAGCAGTCCAGCCACCGAAACATTCGTACCGACAGAAATAGTTTTCATCAGTTGGATGATTGCTAAATTCTTTAGTATTGTTCCACGAATAACTTGAAATCAATATATGTATATGCATAATATATTATATCCACGAAATACCCCGCACGCAAGTAATAGAAAACGCAACTCACCGAGCAGTGGGTAGTTGTTGAAGGGTTCATTTTTTAACACTTCTATTCCTTCGCCTCCTCCGGTTTCATTTTTCGACACCTCCGCCACCGAATAGAGCTGTGCCACTTGATACTGTAAGTAAAGAAGAAGAAAAATCAGAAATTAATAAGGACACATTTCGGCTGGTTCGCAAAAATATTCGAGGACAATGACGATTACGATGATGATGGCGAAACATTCGATTTAATTTATATCACCGACCGGCCTACTCCTTTTTCACGTGTCTTGCGTGACTTTGTTCCGTTTTCAACGCCCACTGGTGAAAAGCGAAACACTGTCAACTATACACGTTCCTAAGCTCTCGTTACATGGATATCCGCCCACAATTTATCGGCTGACAGTTTACACGCCTCAGAAGTTTTACTCACCAATTGAGTAGTTCTACTTTTCGGACACAAAAAGTTTATCTTTTTTGCTCCTTAGTTTGTCTAACTAATGGAATGAAAAATACTAGTCATCTCACCACCTAAGTATAATCCGATTGACGCGTGGAAGTAGGAAATGTTTTGCCGCCGGAACCCTACACATCAATCAAGTGACTACAGGGTCAGCTCGAAATTCGAACCTAAGTTACATTTGCTGCCTCACTGAAAGAATTTATCAACGAAATTTTTGGACCAAGGCGGAATCTAACGGAGTACGATTGAGGAGTTATGTAGTCACAAATCTCTCCTTATCGGATTCTGCGGTGGAATTTACTTTATTACACGTACAGCGTCCTGGTTCATGGAAGTGGTCCTTTCGTATCGGCACAAAGTTGTAATGGGTGATGATTTATGATCAATAACTAAATGATGTGAAAATATCTCCTGCATTAAGCTGCATGTAACCAATCATTTTCAAATTGCTCATTCTTGTGCGAACAAGCGGAGACTGTAAATGAACAAGCACAAACTTTGCGGAATAGCAAGGAAAGTTAACGGTTAGTTGGAATGACTTTTGTTTTCTCATCTTGTTAGACGATTGCTGGTATCGATTAATCGAATAAGGCAAATGTATTTGCTACTTCGGTGGAATATAAAATAGCTAAAAAAAGTTTCCTGTTCTGCAGTACACGGAAAAAAATTCGTGCCCGGATCCGTGAACTGCAGTACATTTCTCTTAACACTGCTCATAAGATCTTGAGCGAGGCTTTGTCTATCTTCCTTATACAATTTCTCCCAGTTTTTCTTCAAAGCTTCATCGATTTTGAATGTTTTTCCGCTTTTCTCCAACTTCTTCTTCTTCATTATCGCCCAAAACTTTTTGATCGGACGAACTTCTGGTGTATTTGGCGGGTTCGCCTAATTCGAAACCACATTAACGCCCTACGCTTCGTACCAATCCATTACAAGCTTGGCGTAATGACACGAAGCGAGATCCGGCCAGAACAGCGTGGGACCACGGTAAGAGCGGAGGAAAGGCAGCAAGCGCTTCTGCAATCATTCCTCTCGATAAATCTGCCCGTTTATGGTTCAAACAACCTCGTGATGTCGTAACAAGTGAAACGCCAAAATTACGTGCTAATGCAAAGCTTGTTTGTGGTACAAAATCTATCGAAAAGGAAAGCATTACTGTTGACACTATAGCAAATCCTCCTGAGAAGTTCTGGTTATTTTTAACTCGGATTGCGCGCCACGTCACAGAGAAAAATATATCTGAATTGGTAAAAAATAGTCTACAAACAGAAATAACTGTTGTTGTTAGGAAGCTTGTGCGTAGAGATGCCGACCTAGAGCATTTTGCTTTCATTTCATTCATAGCTGAATTTGACAAGAACTTGAAGGAAACTGCATTGGATTCATCAATCTGTCCAAAAAGGATCTACTTTAGGGAGTTCGAGCATCTTCAGCCTTCGCGGAATTTTTGGAGGCCTGCGAAAATACCACGAATGGACGATGGGACACCATCAATTAATGGGTCACCACCGGGACTGCGAAGGGGTTTTCCAACTTGCTATCTCAGTTCCCTGGTTTCCCGCAAATTGTCGGTGAAGTTAGCAACAGTATGTGCGCACGCACGGTAGTTGTATGAATTCTATTTTCGTCATTTACTACCGTGAGAGGACTACGCATGAAGACTTCTCAACTCCGTTTAATACTTTCATCATGCGATTACGCCGTCCGGGTTCTAACTGAAACTTGGCTTCGAGCAGGCATTCAGGACTGTGAGTTATCTACGGGTTATCATATCATCCGCTGCGACCGTAATCAATCCACGAGTGAGCTCTCCAGATGTGGTGGCGTACTTATTGCGCTAAAGTTTAACCATTCATGCAAATTTGTCACGCTTGAGGATTGCGACCATCTGGAGAAAGTAACAGTGTGCATTGACCTGGAGCACCGGTTGCTACTCATCACCGGAATCTATCTTCGTCCTCTCTCCAGCCCGGATTTATACAAGTCTCACACCGATGCTCAACAGACCATCATCGAAATATCTCCGTCCCCCGATATCATTATGGCACTGGGCGACCACAATCTTCCGTTATTGCACTGAAACTTCGACAAGGATGTGAACGGTTGTTTCTCATCGAATGCGTCTACGGAACAGGAACTGACACTTACGAAACCGATGCTCACCAGCGGACTAGTCCAAGTTAGTTCACTTGTAAATTCAAATAGAAGGCTCTTGGACTTAGCCTTTACCACCGAACCGGATGCTATCAACCTACTTGAGCCTCTTGTGCATCTCTTGGACATCGATCAGCATCACAATGCATTCATCTTGAAACTAGACCCACACTGCCATTCGCCCATTATACCTGATTATGATTCGTATCCACCTGAATTGAACTTCAGGCTCTGCGATCTCAACTCCATGAACTATGTATTGACTGCTATTAATTGGGGACAGACTTTAGAGGGTGATTCCGTCGATGCTGACAAACTGTATGAAACTCTCTATGCGCAAGTTTCTCTTCGATAGCGGATTACAAGACCAACTTTTGTGCAACCCTCGTGGAATCCAACGTTACGCAATCTGTGGAATATGCTACGCAAGTCGCGAAAACGACATACCATTGCCAGATCCAACGAAACTTAAAATAATCTCCGTTTAATCGAAACGAGGTACAACGTACTACTTAAGTCCTGTTATGAGGAACACATCCAGCGATTCCAAGCAAACCTGAAGCAAACCTCAGCGACATTTTGGAAGTTCGTGAAGTCAAAACGATCTTGTGATAGTATTCCTAACGCAGTTAAATTCTGTCGATGCTGCCAACTTTTTTGCGTGCTTCTTCCAATCAGTTTATAGCACAAATGCGCCAGCTCGGTATCCAAATAGCTTCGACAACATATGGGAGCTCAATACGAACTTCCCAGCGCTGTGTTTCTCGCCGGATGACGTCATGAAAGCCTTGACCGACCTTGATGTTTCAAAAGGTTACCCCATCTTTTCTTAAGTATTGCTCACGCTTACTTGCTTTTCCGATACGCAGCATATTTAACCGTTCGTTAAGAGATAGAAAGTTCCCTGGGATTTGGAAGACTGTGTCAATTGTACCAATCCATGAAGCAGGAAATCGGGACCTTGTTGAAAACTATCGTGGAATATCGCTTCTCTGGTGCATGAGCAAGGTTTTTGAAACGTTAATTCACAACGCTGTGTACAAGGATGTTCATCCTTTAATATCGAAGTTCCAGCATTTGTTCAGCATCGCTCTACAACTACGAATTTGCTCTGCTATACCAATACGTTATTTCGAGAGGTTGAGTCTCGAAGGCAGGTCGACTCTATCTATGTTGATTTTTCTAAGGTTTTCGACACAGTTACACACATGTATACAGCCAAAAAGCTAAAGACTGTAGGATTCCCAATTTGGTTCGTTGAGTGGATTTTCTCTTACTATACCGACCGCCAGTCCTTCGTTACGGTAAATTCCGCACGCTCGAGAACTGTTGCAATTACTTCAGGAGTACCGCAAGGAAGTGTGCTCGGTCTTATGCTCTTTGTTCCTGTCGTTAATGATCTGTGCCCTCGTATTTCATCGTTCAAGCGAATGTTTGCCGATGACCTGAAGATTTTTAGAGTGCTTAAAGCTCGATTCAAAGTAAATTTGTACGCATTCAAGTGATCGTAACTCAAGAATTAAAGAACATGCACGGTTGATCAAAACGTCAAACAAAAGGGTATTTATTCAGCTTTCAAACGATATACAACAAGTTATTACATTTCACCGTTTCGAACCAACTGTCACACTTTACTTGTGATCGATGCTATCATGATCTGCACAGTTGCTGGTGACGCTGTACCGGCGAGCTTATTCCGCTTTAAACGCATTTATTGTGCATTTGTTACTCTTTTACCGCATCCTAGAAGTTTTCGCTCGACAATTGCCCAATATTTTTCGATCGGTCTGAACTCAGGGCAATTCGGAGGATTAATCTCTTGAGCGACGAAACTAACATTGATTGCATTGAAGGTAATGAAAGGGCAGACGAGCTTGCTAAACAAGGTTCAAATGCACAGTTTATTGGCCCAGAACCATTCTGCGGTATATCATACTGTGCCATAAAAATGGAATTAAAATCTTGGGAAGAGCAAAGGGTGATGACCAATTGGTTGGTCACCACAAAGTGTTCTCAAGCGAAAAGGTTTATAATTCCAAATGTTGCAATTAGTAAAAAGCTTCTGGAGCTCAATAAGAGAGTTCTTTGTACCTATACTGGCCTAGTAACCGGACATTGCCCGAGTAGATATCATTTGAAAAACATTGGCCAGGTTCAGAATGATATCTGTCGTTTCTGTAACATGGAACGTGAAACCTCGGAACATCTGCTTTGCAGTTGTGATGCTGTGTACAAGAGCAGACTTAAATTTCTGTACAGTGGCTATATGCAACCTAAATAAATTTGGACTGCAATTCCTGGGAAGGTGGTGGGTTTTATAAACTCAATTTTGCCTGACTGGGAGACGCGTCTTAGGCTGGTCACTTGACAAATGGTGATCTAGCTTTAAGATGCGAATTAGTATAGTAAACAGGGGTATATCACAAAAGTTCAACTCAGTGGACGCTGTGATTCTACGCCCCAACAAAAAAAAAAAAAAAAAAAAAACATTGATTGCAGCATACCACTTTAGTATCTCCTTAGAGTAGTGGCAGCTGGCTAGATCCGGCCAAATCATAACGTTGGTCTTGTGTTGCCGAATGAAGGGTAAAATCCGCTATGATGAAATCTTTGGCTTTAAGGCCACAACTGCAGATTCTTTGTCAAATCATTAGTTTCCCAGCAAACTTATCAGCAAAAATAAATTTGTACCTGGAAGGACATCCCCACTACCTGTTGCCAGATAAAATTTTCTTCCGGGGATTTGTTTATAATCCATTTTGACATATGTTTCGTCATCCATTAAAATACAGCCATCAAATTTCAAGAAGCGATTCGGATGTTTGCTGGCACAAAAAGACTTATATCCTTCTCTTGAAAAGATGTTACGCACGTTGGAAAGGTGTAATTGTATTTCTTTTTCAAATCACGTATGGAGACACCTGTGTTGCCTTTCACGTAACACAACACCTTTCTCCTCAGCTCTTTGTCTCTAGTGCCACTTTTATGATAGATGCGTTCGATTACAAGACACACCGTTGATTTTTGGGAATTTTAACAGTTTTGCTATTTTTGAGGCAGACCGCGAAGGATTCACTTGATGTTTGTGTACAATTAATTTTCTTTTCGCTAGTTTCATGATCCGTAATTTCGAGATGCGTCGATCAATCGAGAAAAACTTTTTACCAATTTCTTCGTCAATTAAACATCAACAAATGCCTGTTAAACGTTTTTTGTTCCAAACACCAGGGATGAGGTGTTGTATTAAACGGTGTGTCCAGATTTACTTTGAATCGAGCTTTATGTCCGCACATGACTGTCTTGTCCTTCAAAACGATATTAATTGTGCTGTAACGATAACGGCATGAGGGTCAACATAGCCAAATGTAAGGTGATTTCGTTCTCCCGTCGTACAGAGAACATCACGCATCAATACACAGTTGGTACGGTTCCATTAAAGCGAGTCACATCTATTTGCGATCTAGGTGTTACAATTACAATAACCTCCACGATTCTTGGATTCATTCGACGTCACACCTGGAACTTCACAGATATCTACGCACAAAAGACATTATTCTATACCTTAATTTTGCAATTGGGACCTTTATATCATGGTTATGAAATTTTTTGAGTCCAATGCTCGTTTCTGAAGGTAATTATAGATCACATACAACTTCATCAAACGTCCCAGGTGCTGAATAAACTGCTTAAAACCCATCCCGTACTCTGTATTTGATGTTTAATCAATTGAAATAAGAGAATAAACAATAATGAATGAATTGTCAAGCAACTGAAAAGTGCACTTTTTGTCGGTTCCCCAAATAATTTATTATCCGGTATTTGAAGATTGTTCCTAGGTACACTGATAGGCTAAATAAAGTGCCCACCTCATCGTTTTTTCAATTTCTCTCATTTACTTGGTTCAAATTAAAGTAAACACACTGTATTTTTTTTATTATCTTATTTCTTATACTCTTTTCAAGTTTCACTTATGGAATACTGCAAAAAAGGAGTTTTACTTAAAGAAAAAAATCAAATTGTGTTGAAAAAAAAAAACAGGGGCAAAATAAAGTGCCCACTTCATTTAGGATACAGAAAACATAAATTAAAGTAAAATAAAAGCATTTGGCCTTCAGGACCTCCTGCAGGCGCTCCGACATGCTTTCGAACAGGTTCTTTAGGTGCTGTGGATCTAGCTCTTCCCAGGCGCGCTCCAGGGCCTCAAAATAGTTATTTTTATTGGTAACACCAGTTTTGTCAACCCTGGCATCGAGAATCGCGACAAATTCTCGATGGGATTGAGGTCCGGGCTTTGTGGAGGCTATTCCAGCGGTTTGATCCGACAAGACCGGAAGAAAGACTTGGTCTTCTTGGCCCGTCTGGATCAGCGAAACCTCCAGATTTTCTCGCAGGATGTTGATGTAAGAATCTGCCGTCATTATCCCGTCGATTTTCACAATGCTTCCCACTCCACCCCACGAAAAACACCCCCAGACCATCACATTTCCTCCTCCATGCTTCATCGTGCCTTGGATGTGGCACTCCTGAAGCTCCTCTCCGGATCTGCACCAAACACGAACCCACCGCTTTCGGTTAAACAGCTCGAATTCTTCCGTCCAGATAACCGTTTTCCAGAACTCTAGGGGCTTATCAGCATGCTCCTTAGCAAACTTAAGCCGTTTGGCTTTGTTTGCCTTGCTGATAAATGGGCGCTTCCGGGCAAGTTTGCTATTCAACACCAATGGCAACTTATCGAAAACATATCGATTTTTGAAGTGGGCACTTTATTTTGTCACTGTTTTTTTTTCAACACAAATTGTTTTTTTTTCTTTCTTTAAGTAAAACTCCTTTTTTTTCAGTATTCCATAAGTGAAACTTAAAAAGAATATAAAAAATAAAATAAGAAAAAAAACTACACTGTGTTTACTTTAATTTGAACCAAGTATATGAGAAAAATTGAAAAAACGAAGAGGTGGGCACTTTATTTTGCTTATCAGTGTAGCGTATATGAGTAAATTGCGGCAAAACCCGCCTCTTAAGGGGGGATATACAATTAGAACGAGAAAAACAACTCATTTTTGAAAAAAAAAATTCAAGGGGAAGTTTTTACTTAAATCAAATGAAACTTTTTCACAATTATAGGTGTATCCATGTTGTGTACAAAAATATTATTTTTTCAACAAAATGGCGGCCCTTAGAGTTAGAGTGATCTGAAACCTGCTGACCCAAAAAAATACATTAATTACATTTACAGTTAGTAAATGAATTGGAAAAAAAAAGTTCAAAAAAATTTGCACTTTTGGCGTAACTTTATTGAGAAAATCCAAATTTTGTCCGCAATTTTATCACATTTTTCCATATTTAATAATAAAGTATTACAATAATTTTTAATTCATATAGAAGGTAATACTATATTAAAAAATCCTATAAGTTTCAGCTTAATCGAATAATTAGTTTCGAGTTCTAACCGGCACAAACTCCGAAAATAATGTTTTGAGAAAAACGCGTTGAAAAAAGGTCTTCTCGGTTACGCATCTCTTTATACCTGCTGCGCACGAAAAAGACGTCTTCGAAAAACGATGAAAAGAAACACTTGGAGTTCGAATTTCGAAAAAAGGGTTTCAGGAGCGTATTCTACGGGAAATTTACAATCTTTTTTCGCCAAGAAAAAAAAAATGATTTTTTGGTCCTTAAAGTGCCTTCAAATAAACGTACTACGACGTGACAATTTCAAAAAAGCAGACTGTTATAATATCACTGCTGATCATGTTCTTGGTCTTCCATGACGGCTTTTTCATTAGATAAGTCTCTCACCTACGACAAGGAGACAAAAATTGACAACATACACAAAACTAATCTAGACCTCCTGATATATTTCCTTGTTTCACCCTAACGAGAAAAAGATGATATGGTGATGTCCAATGTTTCAAACCGTTATGTGTCCAACTTAACTATTTATGAATTATAACTTCTTCTTTCTTAGCAATTCAACATCACTGCTTTCAGCAATAGCTAATTGCTTGCTCTCAAGTAAGTGTGCTAATTGCACTTCCACAGTTATTGACTGAGAGTTTTCGATGCCAACACCAATGCATGAAATATTGTGTTGCAAGCACAATAATACGCTATTACCCAGGGTACTCGATAAAAAAAATCCAACCCGTGAGATTCCCTCTACCGCACCTCCGGCTTCAATTACCGTGCCTTAACCGACTTATAAATCTGCCCCAAAAAGACCGTCAACTGAGCTACCCCAATAAAATTTGATCGTCTTGTCTAGCTGTATATGGCATGTTTAGCAATTCCATTCGTCACACATACATTGGTCCAGCTGATTGTATAATATTTTCCAGAAGTGTACCCTATAATTGCTCAACGATAAGCCAAAATACCAAGCGATAATCAATCAGACAATGTAATTATTGACATGCTCCCACATCAATGTTGCTTCAAGCGATCCAGGTGCGTGGCCAGTTCGAAATCCCAATATCACCGCCGCCTGGTTTTGTACGGGTTTCGAGATATATTTTTACTTGATAAGATAACGCACGATTATGGTCCCGGCAGCCGTTGGTGTTGGTGGCTATGCTGATGTCACCGATACATAGCGAAAAATATCGTCATCATTATCGTTGATTATTATCTTTGCTGCCGATGCGAGTCTAGAATATCAAACGCTTTGGCATCTATCTGAGCGGCCGGTGGCAATTTCTGATGTATAACAAAATAAGCTCATGTCAGCAATCAGCGTTGTATTAAGAGTTGCCGGTTATGAGGAAGAGATTTATCGGTAACCCTAATTATGTTATAATTGAAAATCATGCCTTTTGGGGGATATGTCATGGCGAAAGTTTATTGGGTTGTTATCGGTTTCGCGGTTTACCTGGAACGTCCCTAGTGCCGTCTATATGCCATTAGGGGACGCACGGTGGGAATAGAATACTTATACATAGGAAGCTCAACTCCAAGTGGCGGGGGACAATGCGGTGACGACGAGACATTGTTCAATAAACGAACGCGACTCAACAAAACACTGATAGGTAAAGTGATGAGTGCACTCAAATGACTATGTAGCATCGTTTATATAGACACGGATAGTTCAATTACGAACGAACCGTTGATTATCATCAAATTAAGAAACCGCGAGGAGTAGAATTGGCATGAAATTTGAGTAGAGTAGAGCACTACTTCGTCGTAATCGGCCATTTTCGTTCTATTGAACAGAAAACATCAATGATATCAATGGATTTAGCATTAGCATTAGCATTGACGGTTGCACACCTCGTGGATGGAGCTACGATGAGGAATAATTCGTTGGAGACATTGCATGCCACCATGAAACGAAACCAGTTTCTGATACGTTTCTTCACGCAACAATCACCACGAAAACACTCCTCGATCGCTCACCTGGCCACGTCCATGCAACCGTTGGTGATAGGGAGGATTTGGTATCTACCTTAAAAAGACACGGGGAACCCACGTAGCCTTCAGTAGATATCAAAGGAAAAAGGAAATGAATAGTCGGAGAGAATAGTTAAACAGAATGCCCTGTTTGGTGCACAGAACAAAAATGTATTCAAAAATGGTCGTTGGGAGCATCTAGTCTAAGAAGGTTAAGTGATGCTCCATTTATCTTCAATTTATCTTCAAACGGTTGGGACTTTAGCATTAACTATAGTCCTAGCACCCTATGGCTTATGGTTATAGCGCCATTACTCGCTCTCTGAAAAGAGAGAAGAAAGCGCCGACCCAAAATCATATGCCCCCCCCCCCCCCCCGTCACACACACACACACGCACACACATTCACACACACACTCACACATACCTCACTCACCCACATTACTACTTCTGTTTGGATTTAGATTAGTGAGCGCCGACTGAAAGTTAAAAGCGTCCAAACAATTCACCAACTGTCAAATATTGCAATTAAATGTCGACTACAATGTTTACAGGCTACAAAAATTATTGATTGGTGATTGTAAGGAAATGTATCTTTATAGTTAACCTTTCATTAAACTTGATAGTTTATCATTGTTAATACTACTAATGTGAAAATTTGAATCAAAGTAACCGAGAATAATAGATATCAGCGGAGCAGCTCTAAAAACATTTTCAAACGAATTAACTCGACAACATGATAAGTGTCAGCTAATGCAGTGTACGAATTCTGCTCTACGTAATAAGTGAAAAAACATAATTAATCTAAACACCTACCGTCACTTTAAATTACCTACATTAACTAACAAAACCGACCACGAACAAACGCGTATCCTACTTCTAAATCGTTGAGATGTCACGGACGGAATGATTTAGACTTTGAATCATCAGAATAAGGTAACATAAGATTCTAATGAACCGGAAGTTTATCAATTCACGAAACCCTTCGTGTACTATCGTGAATCTGATTACACGAAAGATAATTTGGATCGTGTAGTGCTCTGGCTGTGCCTTTCCTGGCTGATGCTGATGCTCTTGCATAGCCTACCCTAAGGAACTGGATTCGTCTAGGTTTAAACTAATAAATTATGCAAAAACCCTAAAAATGTACAGATCGTTACAGTATCTACAGTCGAGAGTGCCGTAAGAACTTCAAGGACGGTGGTCAAGGCAACTATCCGCGTGTCACTATAGATGCTACTGAAGAAGTCCGCAAATAAATTGGCGGAGTCCTAAACATTGTTGGCTTTCCGGTCAAGATACTGCATATCAAGCGGAGCTCCGTGATCATGCTTGCTGCTCTTGACGAAAGACCAAAACGAGGACGGATCGTGTTTAAGATTGGCTCCCAGACGTGTGATGTAGTTGTGAAATGCAGAGTTCCGCTGCACGTTATGGCAATTTTCCTCGTTCACCAGAGACAGCTTGTTTTCCGTCGACCGGTTCTGGAAGAAGCGCTTAAGGATTTTTCGAAGACGGTATCGATTTGAACCTAATTCTTTGATCCACCAAGGGCACTTGTGGTGAGAGCGCCAAATTGTCTTAACCTGACCTAATTCTGTAACTGCGCTGACTTCGTAGAAACGAGAAACAGCAGTGTTGAATGGGCAGTCTGATAGAAGAAACGTTCAGTTCACAGTAGCCAGATATTCATGCAACGCACCGTTTAAAGCCGTAACGAAAGACACCGACTTGTACTCCAGAGCATGAGGAAGTTAAATTCTATAAGAACAATTTTTTGATAATAAATGTAACTTCAAGTTACTCTATTTTGGTAGCAACAACGTGAAATTAGTATTTCTTCTGTATGTTTATAGCATGTACAAGGGAAAAAGGGATTCATTACCATAAATGGTGCATTGAGAATGTAAGGGAACCAAATGAAAAGTACACATATGTATTTATAAACTTACCGATGGTCGAGGTAACCAAAAATAGGAAATATTTTCGAAAACTTGACGTTTGGGAAACAATCTTTTTGCGGAGCGTGGAATCACGGAGTGGAATTCCTCAACACTGATAAAGATGTTCGTTCTCACAAAATAAAAGAAGGGAAAGCTAGCTTTAGCCCAACTTCTGTCTGATGATTAAACAACAAAATTACCTATTTTTCCGTACGTCACCGTTCGTTTGTACGATATGAAAAACAAACGATTTCTATCAACGCGGGTGTCGAATTTTCCGGGTAACAGATATCAACCAATCTGAGCTGGGTTATCACAACAGCCACGGTTTCACTCGCGATCAGCATCAGCAGAGGAAGACGCAACTCGCTAGCTATCATCCACTGAACACGTATTTCTCACCGGAGTGTTTCCAACGAGCGATGCTCTCGTCCTTTCAGATTCCAATGAGCTGTCTCACCATCGTTGAATTTCCTAGGCGGCCGAAGACACATCCTCGCACTTTTTCACTTCGAAACGGCTTTGTTACAGTTTTCACACTTTCTTCCAAATGAGTTGTATTCGTTCAATTGCAACTGCAATTTTGCACAGTAAAAGTTTACGCACTATCGAAACCTGGATCTCAATAATTGAAAATCATAACAGCCTTCACACATCACGTTGGCAAAAAAATTTAACTGTTAAAATTCAATAGAAATCTATTTGAAATTCTAGGAGAAAAAACGCAGCAGAAAAATCAACACGTCAGATTTTCAGCTCGGCTTACTTCGATCCATCAATGATATCAATGGATTTAACATGCACAAATTAATGTTGTGTTTATTTCGGTGCGTTACTGATAAGCTACAACATAAAGTCCTACCTCAAGAAGAGGCTATACTTTAATCATCTATTTCATACTCTCAAATCCATAATGGATCGTATGGAATGCTTTATAAATTTGTAAGTCAATCTTTCCGTGGTTCAAATCTAATAGAATAGAGAATACGATTAAAAAAAACACTAGTGGCAACAAGCTTCACTATGAATGTATGCTACTAATTTACGGTTAGAATCTACCTTGGGTAAAATGTTTTTTAACGTAGAACTACGTTTCTCTTATCTATACCAGGTGTCATTTATTTTAAAATATGAGGGCTTTTTTCATACTTTTAGTATAGGTAGTTCAATTATGAGCTTAAAATGTCCAACTTTTGCTTCTATACAAGTCTGAAGATGAACTTGTTGAAAATTTGGGTTTCCTTATCAGGGTCTTCAAGAACGGGCAGCAAATGGTTCAAACTAATTTTCTTTTTATTTGATTCATTAAGTTATATTCCATAATTGCATACTGCGATACTGTTTGTTTTTATAACGGGTGTGTCTTAATTGGAACGAATTCAATATCGTTGTCTGCGTATTGCTCTTGGCTGTATGCATTCAACGCATAACATGAGTCTTGAAGTTCTGACAGGCGTTAAACCCCTCCAGAATTGGTTCTGGGAGCTTTCGCTCAGAATATTAATCAAATGTGGAGTGAAAAACTGGCTTCGGTGTCTTCAATGAAAACTCTAGCGCCTTCCACAAACTTCAGGAACCTTGTTCTGTTTATGTTGCTGAGCTGGCAGCAATCAATTTCGCATTGGGGATGATTTCCAACATGCCCGCAGACCATTACTTCATCTTCTCGGACAGCCTCAGTTCGATTGAAGCTCTTCGGTCGATGAAACCTAGTAAACACTCATCTTATTTCCTTTCAAAACTAAGGGAACAGATGAGTGTGCTGATCGAAAGATAATATTTGATCACCTTTGTATGGGCCCTCCACATTGCTCAATCCCAGGCAATGAGAAAGCGGACTCGCTCGCAAAGGTGGGCGCCCAGGAAGGCGATTTGTATGATAGACAAATTTCACACGATGAATTTTACCATTTAGTACGTCAGAATACCATTTCGAGTTGGCGAACCGATTGGAACACCGGAAATCTAGGACGGCTGTTACATCCCATATTGTTTCATCCAGGGCGTGGTTTAAGGACCTGCACGTTAGCCGTGATTTCATCCGTGTGATAAGCAGACTTATGTCCAACCATTACCAGTTAGATGCACATCTCTTTCGAATTAACCTCGTGGACAGCAACCTTTGCCGGTGTGGAAACGGTTATGATGACATCGATCACGCAGTCTGGAAATCCACGGATAATGAAGCCGCCCGAATACGACTTTTGAATATCCTAGAGACCTAAGGAAGGCAACCTTATGTTCCAATAAGAGATGTGTTGGGATCTCGCGATCCGTGCTATATGCAATCGATTTATGTATTTCTTCAAATGTCAAGTATAAGAATTTAATCTGCTTGTGTTTTTGTTTTTCTTTATTCATTAGTTTGTGTTTGTTTTGTTCCGACATCTGAGGAGTCTCAATGGTAACCACATCCGGCCGAATACAAAAAGGGAGCCCTGACCATTCCGCACCAAGTTATTGTGCTGGCGACAACTATCTGGTGAGACTACAGAATCCTATTTCCATGTTACTCCTTCCGCTCCGTAAAGCTAACGCAATTGAGCCTCCCAAATAAATTAACTAGTTAAAAAAAGGCCTGTCTTCTTTTATGTATTTTGCTTTCTACTGCATTCGCTTGACTCTTTTATATCCAGAGTATGCTATTCACCGCTTTTCAACAGGGAATGGAACGAAATGATTTCAGTGTTATACATCAATCCTCAGCTGCTAGTTTGACCGACTGTACCTTTCCTAAGTCAACCCGCGCGTTTAAAGAGGGGGAAACAAAGCAAATCCGGAGCACAATTGCTTGCTACAACCAATCTAGCTACGCTGATGAAATTTCTAACCATTGAAATCCTCAACGATTTCGCCGTCCGTGTCAACTAGAATACCAGTCTCATCGTACGTATCTTACAGTCGGTCGTTGCGACAAGGACTTGAATTAACTACTGTCGGATATCAAGCATTTCGGTTTCGTTCTTTGTGGTCTCAATTTTTACGGTTTCGTTCTTTTCGGGCAAACCGCAAAGGACGATACCCGCAGCTTATAGGATATTCACAAATTGGAGAAAATAACGTCTACCTCAGTTTTTTCAGGTCTTAACCTTCTACAGTCTCCAACAGAACAAATTTCTGTCATTGGATTATTTCATCAATTGAGAATTTCACCGCGAGATGCGCTCTACTTTCTAGTTACTATAAAATTAGTGCAGTGACGCTTTGGAATAAGGATTCATCCGCAATATCTCAAAAGCCTCACCAGTTAGGACATAGATGAAGTCTTCAGTAAACTTGTTCTTGTGGTAACTTGGGTGGCCCAAATAGCATCCTTACTGTTGTTTGAAATGGGGCCAAGTCGGCTCTCAATGAACCGGTCGATCCGGAAGACCGCTGCTGACCTGTTCTGATGTGTCTATCGGGACTGCCAATACCATCATGACGAAGGACCTGGGATACAACAGTACATGCAACGCAAGGTTCACGGGGCAACGGAAGCTACAACGAAGAAGAGGATGGACAAAGCCAAACTGATACTTTCGGGGCACGCAGGTCAGGAGTTCGTGTTTTCTGATGAGAAACTCTTTGTGTTGCAACAGCCGCACAATGCCTAAAATTATCGGCTGTGAGCGCCGACGTTGGCCATCATCCCTTCGTTCCAGATAAACATCTCGCGGTTCCAGAGCGCCACGTCGGTGATGATTTAGGAGCCGTATCCAGGCTTGGAAGCTCCACTGGTGTAGATCGAGAAAAAACGTGAAAATCAACGCTGCGTTCTGCAAAACCGAGGTTCTGGAGAAGATTGTGGCTGGCACTTCGCGATCTCTACGGAAAGGATCATTACGTCTTTCAATAGGACGGCGCACCGGGCCACACGGCGAATATCGTCCAAGCGTGGTGTCGGGAGAATTTGACTGATTTTCTCGATAAGACTTTATGGCCTCCCGGTTCCCCGGATCTTAATCCCCTGGATGTATGGTCATGCTGGCTAAGCAGAGTGAACCAATTTAAGAAGCTCAGTGGCCACCTTGCCTTCCGTCTTCCGTTTGAGCTTCTGTTGAATCCTGCGATTGTTTAAAACGGGCTTAACCAGGCTTCTGCTCGATGGACTCTTCCTTCTCCAGAAGTGCCAGAATCTTGTAGATGTTTCCGCGATTGTATCCGGCCGACACGAAGTGGGCCACCCAGTAAACACAATATCGCATATAATAACGAATTATGAGTATAACATGGAGGCGATATGCGTACATTTAACATGGAGTTGAATGTACGAATGAACGTACGAGCACGTTGTACTCATATGCGCTATCATATGCGATTCTGCATTACTGCCCGGCCGACTTTTTAGGCCGGATGGAGCAGGCGGTACGAACAAAGCATAGATCGAAGTTGTTTCACTGTTTTCGTCATAGCTGCCGTAAGTAGCAGTCCAATTTAACAGTAAATAGGCAACTAGTATATATTGACTACTGACCGATGTACCGACCTCCAGGTAATCGCATGAAAAAATCGGAACATTTACACTCTTTTTTATGCACACATCAATATCTGGTTGGTAAATGACTGGCAGTGCGTAGCATTGGTACTTCTTGATCCTACTGCGATCTTTTAGCCTTTTATCCAGTAACTCCTATCTCTACCACCCCGTCGTGCCCACTGGAGTATGAGTAACCACAGATCGGGTAACCAACCCCGGTTGGACCTTGGGCATATGCTGACAGGAAGAGCCGGGCTGCAATGTTCAAGGGTGCAGTATATCTGAGCGACTGTTCTCCATGTCAGGAGCGGCTCAAAACAGCGTCTGTTCTCCATGTTAGGAGTGGCTGATAATCGTCCTCGTGCCAGCGTGGGACTTTAAACAGTGCTGTGCACGATGGTCCTTCAGGCGAGACAGGGGGTTGCCGCCCTAAAAATCAATGTTACAAATACTACCGAAGTTAATATCGTTACATCAGACTTAAGGCTGAAGCTGGATCTGATCTGATTAATGCGTTGAATACAAAATACATGAAGGGAAGAGGCTCACGAGAGAACAATGTTAGCCTCCTACCACGAGTTCAGACCAACGGTGATGAAATCAGGTGGTAAACGACTTCATGTATCTGGGCTCATTGGTGAGCGCCGATAACGACACCAGCAGAGAGATACAAAGGCGCATTATGGCTGGCACTCGTGCCTACTTTGTACTCCGAAGGACTGCTGAGATCGAACAAAGTTCGCTCGAACTATAAAGGTGACCATTTACAAGACATTAATTAGACCAGTGAGTTCTTTCACGGCCACGAAACATGGACATTGCTAGTGGTGGGCCAACGGTTGTGAGAACAAATCAATAAAACCTTCTACAATACCAAAAGATATTAAAAATGTTCTAGTGAAAGATGTAATTACCACTTGAGAACCTATTAAAACCTACTGGCTGCCAAACTTCACTGTAATATCGTGCTCTTCTGATTCTTTTAACAGTAAATAATATCTAAGAAAACAGTTCTAGTGTCGCGGGAAAGGGTGTCTGATAGCAAAATATGCAAATCAAATTGAGGTTTTTTTTTATAGCTTATCATGCTCCAAATCATATGTGCATTTAATGTTATGGTGAAAATTGGCACGATAAGAGCCGAAAATAAATGCGCCTCGGAGATGCTGAAGCAAGCTATTCTTGCGTTTGGCACGAATCCTCATCGAGCACTACCCGAGCAGGACAACAACATATGAATACCTAATTTTGATCTTGATAACTGGCCTTGTTATTAAAGAGCTCAGATGAAGAGGTAAAATACCTAAGCAAAATACCTAAGAATTGCAAGCAAAATATCTCTCGAATACCAAAACTTGTTATTTCGGATACCTGGGAATACCTGAAGTACTACTTTGGTATTGTCTTACCTCAATTTGGTATTCGCATAACATTGTGAGGAACAATTTTATGGTATTATCTTCAGGTATTTTACCTCTTAATCTGAGCTCTTAAATACCAAGGCTAGTTATCAAGCTATTCGATCCTGCTCAGGTACCTCCGATTCAGCGGCTTCGAATGTTTTGGGCTTTCTTTCACGTGGACGGTCGTCAACATCAAAATCACCGTTTTCGAGGCGACGGAGACCAATCACGGCTTGAACTTGTCGTTTTCTTCGAATGGATGAAGAAAATCAACGCTTCCCGCAAATGACGATTGTTTGGCACAAAAGTAGACATTTTTACAAAACCAGAAGTATATAACGCAAAAACAAAATCACGTACAGGGTGCGGCAGAAAATAATGCGAAAATTTGTTCTATTTCGTTCAAAATCCCATTCTCAACTCAAGTCAAAGCAAAAATATCAACATTTTTTGAGTGTACAGTTATCTTTATAAAGTCCTTTTGAACAAATTTATACAATGTGTCTTCCATTTTTATTAATAACATCCTCGAGCCGACGCCGGAAGCCAGAGCATGCCTTTCGGACGTAGTCCTCCGATGCATTGACTGCCATGTGCGTGTTATGGTTGACTTCAGGGTTTTCAAGCTAGGGTGTGATGTTTGGCAGGCTCGTGCTTCAACATATGCCCAAATCGAATAATCCAACGGATTAAGATCTGGCTCTGCTAGGGGGCACAAATCCTTCGGCAAAACTTCATTTTATCATGACACGGCGCTCTATCCTGCTGTAGGACAACGTTTTGGTCCTCGGAGAAGTTGGCCTTCACCCGGGGAAGCACTTGGTCTTATACATACCGATATAGACTTCGGTATTGATTTCAACTCCAGCATCAATGAAAACAGGCTGGCATTTTCAAACCGTTGGACGCCACCAAACATCATGACACCAGCCGGATGTTTGGTTTGAAATTTGAATTTCAATTTTTCCGGAACGTTCTCCATTTTCTGCGGTGAAATGAACTGGTCCGTGCGGCTGTTGGCACGCAGCATTGACGCTGAAAAGCTTTTCGTCGGAGAACAGGATTATCATTTTTTCCTTCTTCAACAAGGAAAGCAATCTCTTGAAACGAGTCACTCGTAGTTCCTTGACCCGGTCCGTAATCAAGTGGCGTTTCACTCTGGCTCTGGAAGATGCATGCAGGTCTTTGATGATTCTCCGCATGGATTTCTCCGAAATATTGGCTTTGTAAGTTTTCTTAAGGAACGAACCGGGTTGAGAGCAATTTTTGCACGGACCGATTTGATCACGTTTGGTGTGCGTGCAAAGCGCGGACGTCCGCTTCTCGGCTTTCGCTGCTTTGGACCATCCTGCAGGGACGTTTTATGCGGTAAACTGTTGCCAAATGGTACGCCTACCACCTTGGCAATCTCTTTCGGCTTCTTCTAGGTGAACAACAAACTGGTATCACTTCTTCGTGAACATTTTCACCAATTTGCAATAAAACAAATGGAATGTTTGGATGTAGCACTTGAAAGTAAACATAAACAAATACACTTTCGACAAAAATAAGTCACTAGCTACACGAATTAACCCAATGCTCAGGTTTGAACATTTTCGCATTATTTTCTGCCGCACCCTGTACGTGTCAAAGCGGCTTGTTTACCATATGTCTATCCTTGATTCATGACGAGCAGATCTTACTGCTAGAACCATTTTCTGACAAACAGCGAGAACTTAAGGTCTGTATCCGCAATAAGCCGGGCACCTCAAAACATGAATAAAACATAAATTTCGCATTAAATTTCCGTCGTAGTTGTTTATTTCAGATTCATGGGATGTGTTTTAACAATTCGTGAAGATAAAACATTTTCTTCTTCTTTAGCATTTCAAGCTTATTGCTTTCACAATGAGCTTATTGCTTGCTCTCCACTTAGTGTTCTAGATGCACTTCCACAGTTATTAATTGAGAGCTTTCAATGCCAGGTACCATTTTTGCATTAGTATGATTGTTAGGCAAGGAGTCGAGAAATTTTCCTTAACGAAAAATTCCTAGACTAGACCGGGAAACAAACACAGCCACCTCCAGCATAGTGTTGCTTTGTAGCTGCGCTTTTACTGACTGAGCTAAGGAGGACCCGATGACAAAACATAGTTCTTCGGTATTTGCATAACATTTTCAAACTTTGCGCTTAACTCCGTCCATTAGGGTTTGTACAGACTACTATCAGAAATCGTAGAAGCCGTCTTTGTCCAAATTTGCTGGAAGTGTTTGATGTCTTTGATTCCTTGCTTCTTTCCAGAAAGCTTCCGCTTCATCAGAGCCCAATATCTCTCGATTGGTCGTAGCTCTGGGCAATTTGGCGGGTTTGAGGTTTTTGGTACAATGTTCACTTGATTTGCTTGGTACCACTCCATCACAGTTTTAGCATAGTGGCATGATGTCAAATCGTGCCAGAACAAAGGTTTGTCTTTGTGACTGTTGATGAAGGGTAGCAATCACTTCTGCAGACACTCTTTCTGATAGATCTCCTTGTTGATTGTGCCTGTAGTGACGAAAGATTTACTCTCTTTGCCACACGTGTAAATTGCTTGCCACACAAGGTATTTTTTGGGAAATTTCGGTGCCTTCTTCGTTCTGAAATCCTCAGCTGTAGCATTTCTCGCCATAGCAGAATAAAAAGCCAGCCCTGGAAGCTGCTTGAAATCCTCCAGGACATAAGTTTCATCGTCCATAACAACGCATGAAAACTTCGTCAAATATTCGCAGTACAAACGTCGAGCCCGTGATTTTGCTGCCAAGTTCTGTTTGTCGTTGCGATTTGGAACTGTTTTTACTTTATACGACTTAAGTCCCAAACGTTGTTTTGATTTTTGGACAAAACCAGGCGACATCCCTATTTTACGAGCCACCGTGCGAAGGGAGAGATTTGGGTTTTTCGTTAACATCCCTTTCACCTTTCGGTCCATGACAGGATCAGCGCGTCCAATGTTTTTGTCACTTCTCGGTTTCTCTCCACCGTCAAACGTTCCGAAAATGATTTGAGCACATCGTGAACAGTGGATTTAGGCAAATCCAATGTTTTTGCAAGGTCCCGTATTGACAAGTCAGGGTTTGCCGTACGCACGTACAAAATTCACTCGCGCTCTTGCTTTTTTTTTCGTCGCCAGCTTGAGTACTAAACATGAAATGTAAACATCAATCATAGTCTTTTTCATCATAGACTCTCAGCTATACTACAGTGAAATTTTTCATTCCTACGTGCAATATTTCAAAAGTTACAATTATTTGAAGGTGTCCGGAATAATGTGGATACAGATTTTAATTTCGCACCTAATAGATAACCTTAAAGCCATCATGTACCATGGTAGCCTTCAAGAATCTTCTAATTAGGGTTCACTTTAAACACACAATTTATTCTTCAAGTGGAAACATGACTCTGCAGATTGGTTGTACACGTTGTAAAGCAAAATTTAATGCTATCAAAAGAAACCGAAAACCACAATGCAGTTTATTATGGCTGTGTGAATGAATGCATGAGAGTTGCTGTGGAGTATAAAGAAAAGTTCCCTCCATAAGTAACGTACTCATTTTAAAGTTGTGTATCAAATAACATAGAATTTGTTGACGCAAATTTAAGGTGTTTAGGGCTTTCAGTATCTTTTAAAAAAAAGTATTAACGTAGTTTATGGCCTTTCCGGATGAATAGTCATAGCACGTCGTAAATCCGTGTCCCGTCTACTATACGACATTCGTGATCTGTAACCAGAGAACCGTGCGGTCGCATTTGGCGCGCAAAAACTTACCTCTTCCACCGTCAGGGGCAACGTTACTCGACTGCAACGAGAGAAAAGAAAGAAAAACAACGTTAGAGAAACTTTGCCAGAGTTTAATAATTAATTACACTGTGTACATTCTACACTGGGTGCCCTGATTGTCCTGTCTGGTACAGCAAGTTGTTCATTTTTTTTTCGTGTTCGACAAGGATTATAGGTATTGCGAATGCAGCAGGTGGAAAGACGAAACATTCATTCTGAATAGTTGAATAGTTGCGTTCCAACTCGAAATTAATTGATTCTATTATAACCGAGATAATAATAGCTACGAAAGAACGTTGGAAGGACTTGAGCCAAAGAGATTATTTTCCACATGTCAGGAAAATTCATCTATACCTATGTCCTGTTTCACAAAGGCTACATAAATGCCATCATTTTGTTGCAACACACCCCCTCTTCAAATGTTATCACTGAAATTTTCAGTTGGAGAACCTACAGAAGGGGGAAGAACAATCGTTTAAGTATTGATAACGTCACTAATGCTTTCATGTAGTTCTTGCTTTCGTTAGAACTTCGTATCGAACAACCAGCTGGGGAGTAACATGCGGGTGTTATCATACCTACTGTTTACACTTGTACTGATACACTGCTTTTATTAGATTGCTTTGGAACAGCAGCGGTACGCTTGCATTCAAGAATAAGCTAATAAACAACTTTTTCAGATGCTTATTCGACGATCGTAATTTCAAAACCACCAACATAAAACCTCGCTACTTCAAAGTCATCTACGTCAGCCGATGACTCCGGATTTCCAGTCTGTATATCTAGCAGCTCAGCCGAAGGTCAATGACAAAATAGTGCCAAGTAAGCAGTTGCGAATGTAAACTATTCATCATTCTCACCCGGCAGCCACCGGCAGTCTCGTCAAGTGCTGCGGCTCTGTGCGGCATGCTTCTTCTTTTTGATGATTTTGCGGTACACAAAACTGCCACCGGACAACGAGATTTGAACTGCTTTGCATATAGTCTACATCGGTTTGTCTACGCGCATGCATTTGTGAAGGTATCGGTATGGGCTGTCGAGCCACCTTGGCCACAGATGGAACAGTCTATGGTTCTAACTCAAAAGTGACGATGAATTGTGATTCTCAGAGCCACAGGACTTTTTTTTTGTATAATAGCTAGTTTTGGTTGCATACGGGCACAGCTTTACTCTACGTGTGGCCTTCACGTTTTCTGCAACAGTTGGAGAAACAGATTTACTTTTTTCTTCAACGAGTGAACAACCCCCCGCTATACAACAAATACAGTAAACAACTATCATGTAGACCTAATAGTGCACACTTGCTTTCCATATGCCACGTTATCCATTTCGCCGACAAACCTCGCATGGGTTCTTGAATAGGGGAAAGGTACCTAAGTACAACAAAAGCGTTCCTAACTTGGTCCTATCCAGATCGGGCTTCATCCGCCAAGCCAAGTCAAGTAGAACATTAATGACACAAAGGTAGAAAGTCATGATATTAATATATGATGACATTGGGGCCATTTACCCTGCATAAAAGGAGACATTTGCTCGTTTACTTGTGTGATTGCTCCAATCTGGTATGATGTAATAAAAACTTATTAGTCTTGCTCTTTTCCCGCACGCGGCCGGCCTGCTGCGTGTTTCTAGATGATGTTTTTTACACTCGTTGTTTGCATATATCTAGTTGGCATAATGTAGATGATGAACCCGCGCTTTTTTTGCCGTACTATCATCAATCAGATCAACGTCGGGTCAGGTTGGAAATTTTCGCTAGGCCGGTGTGTTTGACGACGCATACCTAGTGGGAAAGTTGTTGTTATGATAATTTGTGCTATTTTTAATATTTTCCCACGTATGAAGGTTGGAAGATCTGGTAGATGTTTATTGTATTGTGTATTGATGCTTGAGTTTCATAACAATTTGATGAACCAGGACATATGATGTGGATCAGTGGGACGATACAATATAAAATAAGGAAGTAGTATACTGTGCACAAGTCCTCTATATTAGGGGCGGCTGATCATACCCTCATGCTAGCGTGCTAACTATGAACTATGATGTACACAAACGTCCTTCGGTGGGAGAATGGGTTGGTGCAAATCCTAGAAAGCAGTCGTGAAACAATCAGGACTGAATGCATAATTTTAAAATTCGTCCCAAAACAAGCTTCCCTAAACGTCGGCAGTGGACTAATGATTAATATCCCTGATCATTGTCAACTGTAGAGCTTTTTCTCTTGGGAAGAACCGCCATTCGCTCCAAATTATTGAGGGTCGGTAAGTTAGTTGTTTGGTTTCGTCTGCAAGACACCTTATATATAGGTTGTGAACGCAATGAAGAAAACGAAATGCTATGAATTTCCATGATCCTTCAGTTGTCTTCCTGAAAACTTTCAGGCATAGAAAACTAACAACAACTAGGGGTATTAGGGGCGTAATGGACACATATATGCCCATGTTCAGCACATCGAAGCACAATTCCATGAAAAAAGTGTTTGCTCAATAACTAGCCATACCACTACATCAAGGCTGGTATCGACTGAATATCTAAAAAACTAGGAACTTTAGAGATTATAGGCCCAAATAAAAAGAAACCAGAAAAAACCAAAGATAACCCACGTGCAAGGACGTGTCAAACCAGCAGATATGATGAGGGGTTTATGAAACGAATGATAAGAAACACTATGAACACTTTATGCTTCAGCTTCAGGCATCACATATACAGTGTGTCTTACAATAGGTGTCACCTTTTTCCGGTCTTGGTTTATTTCAGCTGGGTTATTTTAACAGCGGAATGGATTATACCCGTTTAGAGTGTATTTTTTTGACAGCTTATCGCTGAAGATAAATAAGCGATTCCGTTTTAAAATTACATTTCCAAGGGGTTAGACCGTGTCAGATATGCAATAGCCGTGAGCAGTTCAGATTGCGTAAGCGTTTTGTTTTTCGTACCTTTAAATGGTTCAAGGAAACTGGAAATGTCCATATTCAACACAAAAGAGGTGCCAGACGAATTTCCAGAACGAAGATAAAGATCAAATGTGTGAGGGAGCGAATAAGACGTAATCCGTCCGTATCTGGTCGTAAATTGAGCAATTTCAAATATCCCCTGCTTCAATGAACAGGCACCTCAGACATGATCTGGAATCCAAGCCGTACAATAAACAACGGGTTCACGGTTTGAAGGAGCGTCAAAAGCAATCCAAGGTCAAAAGAAGCAGAAATCTTTTGGTTCGGCACGATGACAGCAAGGTTTTATTTTCGGATAAAAAGCTCTTCTTCCTTTCGGACAGTTAAAATCAACAAAATGATCGTGTGTATGACAAAAGTCTCTCCAATATTCCAAGAGATAAACTAGCTGTAGAACGCTATCAGAATGAATCGAAAATCATAGTATGGGGCTTCGTTTCACGAAAAGGAAAACTTACTCTACTTTTCATAGAATCTAACGTAAAAATCAACAATGAACGTTGTATGGGAATACACCATATTGTTTCCAACAGGACTCAGCTCCAGCTCACAAGGCAAAGAAGACACAAGCGTGGTGCGCGGAAAATTTGCCCGATCTCATCCTTTGCGGAGAATGGCCTGCATCGTCACCAGATATCAACCAACTTAACTACTTTGTTAAGGGTTATATGCTTCAACATATAGGCCCTACGAAAGGGCTTACCTTAGATCGAATCAACAAACATTTAGTTAATATCCGGGGCTAAATTCTTCAGGAAATATGGGTTAACGAAACGTTTGCGCAAAGTTATCGAATTTGAATTGAATTAATATGGTTTATTTATATAGCATGTATCTTTCAAATGAAATATAAATGCTATGAGTTGGTTGATTTGTTTTGCTGTAATCCCATTTTGTTTCAGTGACACCTATTGTGAGACCCCCAGTAATTATCAACATTCTCGGATATTTTTCCCGGTTTAATTTTTTTTTTTTGTAATTTGTAAAGGGTTTACATGTTTCATAACGTTGTATGATGCAAATCAATTATTGGAACTTTGCTGGCAAACTTAACAAGATATATTAAAAAAAAGTAACTAATTATAATGAATTAAGATGTCTTATGAACATCCTACAGATCTTAAAGATAATCGTAGGAAATAGCTATTTTTTAAAGATTTTGTCGTGGATTTCTTAAGACTTTTTTAACCACTCCTTCCTAAGAGATTCCATGACATTTTCTTGGATTCTTTAAAGAAATTTCTTGACATTCTCGAACAGGAGTTTTTATCTTGAGCTCTTTTAAAGAGACTTTTCTAAATGATTTGCTCTACAGTCACTTCAAATTACTTCTAGATATTCTTACTTCCAATTTTTTGTAGTTTAGATCTTCTAGTGTGATTTTTTTTTTATTTTCAATTATTTTATAATTTAATTCTTCAAGAGATCCTTCCAAAAGCTTCCTTTGTTCAAATATTACATCCGCCCAAAAAATTGAAGGACAGATGCATAACTAACAATTATTAAGATATATAGGATATCTACAGCTACAAAGCATTACCATGCTGGTGATGGCTGGGTTCGATTCCCGGTCTGGAGTAGGAATTTTTCTTTAATGAACATTTCTCGAATCCTTGGGCATATGGTATGATTGTACTTGCCACACAATTATACTAATGCAAAAATGGTACCTGGCATCGAAAGCTCTCTATTAATAATTGTGGAAGTGCATTTAGAACACTAAGATGAGTGTAAACAATAAGCGAATTGTGAAAGCAATAAGCTTGCAATGCTAAAAGAAGAAGAAGGATAGATAGGATGAAGATAGCATCCCTTCATTTCGTACAAGCACTGAGCCTTGCTCTTCACGTCATTCATTAGCTAATTTTTCCCTCCTCTCCACGTGGGTTTTTACCGAGCTTTACTTGGGAGTGCGAAATAGAAAAGTCACTTGAAAATAATACCAATATCAACTTTGAGAATTTGAGTCTGTTTTTTTCAATTGTGATTTTGTTAGCCAGTGTTACGTATGTAAGTATAATACGGCGTTTCGCCTTTTCAGCAGTCTTCTGTAGTTCAGTCCGTGAAGTGTATCATTTATGTGCTATGAGAGTCTCCCGAAGCAGTTTTCTCGAACCAAAAATAAGAAGCTATTGTATTGTTTCTTGTGTGTTAGAATGATATAACTTAATTCCTTAACTTAACTTAACTCTTGAAGCATTTCAAGAGCATATTAAGTGAAAAGCATTTCACTTAACTCTAGAAGCATTTCACCAGCCGTGCAAGGATTATGTCGTCTATAGAGAAGCTGTTTTAACTACCTCAAAAGGTATTACATTTTCAAGTTTGGTTTCCCTTTGTCTCATTCATATTCATGCCCACTGTTTTGTATGGTGTCTTGTCGTCTTTTTGTCTTTTTGTTATTTTGTTTGTCGATGTTACGTTTACAAGATATTTTTTTTGTGTTTTTCTTATCTCCGTTATTTCTTCGTAATTTCTTCAGTATTTTGTAGTTTGTGAGTTTCTTCATCTTCTGTTTCTCTGGAGCCGCTTCGTGCCATTCTGTGATATAAATTCGACTTCCACTTGCTAAATGCACTTTTACCATGAATATGCGGTTCGTCCTTGATATTCTAGGGCTGTTTTTAGTATACTTCCCTGATCAATTCTATACGATAATGTATCGCAAATAGTTCAGTCTGACACTTCTAATTTGCTTGTTAATGGTTCTGTTGTTAAACCAATATGATGAAATATGTGGATTTTCTCTTCATTCTACGACGTTATTATTTGCGCCGTGGTGATTTGAGTAGTTTGTTTTGCTATTATCTTCTGTTTGATCTGTTGAGTTAATACATCGTCCGCTGCCGATGCATACTCTAAAAGCTGCGTTTTCTTCAAAACTGTACAGCTAGAATAAGCAAAATCGCCTCCCGTCAAAATGGTAAAGAAACAGACCAGCCTTGAAGTTACACTACCTCAAGGTTTTGTCAGTGCCAGATCTTTTTGTATTTGCTCATATAATTTCAAGTACGGTAATAATGATGACTAGCTTTCGGTTAACGGTATCAAAATCGAAAGCCTCAAGTATATTGGGCAAGATGAATGGGAAGCTTTGCTCCCAACGCCATTTTTGGCTGAGCGAGAAAGGTGCATTCGGAGTTTTAATAATGGTTCATGCAAAAAGAGCTGATAGTTCAATTGACTATACGAATGATGGTAAAAACTAATTTATTGAGCATCATGATGACTGAACACATTACTATGGTTGAATTTATCATCAATTTTAAATAGAATTGACGTCTATGTATAATTAGATGCACTCGAATTTAAGGTTATCTCTAATCAGTGTAAACATATAGTTGTTCTGATATAACTTATCCTTGCTTTTATTACTTATTTTTCTGCGTGTAGAAAATAGCTGCTGTTGTGAAATTTTGTCTCGCAGCGTGTGTGTCTGTGTCTACCACGATAGTTAAACTAGGGTGGTAGGTCTTAATGTTGCCACTAGTTAGAAGTTTTATTTATCTATTTTTTTTCCTTCTGCAGGGTATTTGAAACAACTTTTTAGTATTAGTATTTAATTTATTTGACAAGAATTAAGCATTACCATCTGACGTCAAAAATACCTTGGGTTGTCTGTTTTTTCTGCCCAAAACATTTGACACAATCGACATAAAAAGAGATTTAAAGACAGCGTGTGGAAGCGCTGTGAAATATAAAATAAGATTGCTGACCATGACGTTTTGTTTTATTTATTTATTTTCCGTCGGCCTATTTCCTCACATGGTGACAATCACCGACACCAGGGAGACGACTCCACCACCTGTACCCTACCTAACGACTCATGACTATGAGCCGGGACCAACGGCTTTAGTTCCCTTCCGAAGGAAGACGTGACCAGAATTTGTCGCCTCAGAAAAACCACCGACGTCGACAGGGATTGAACCCAGACCCACTGGGGTGCCAGTAGCAGTCACGCTTACCACTACACCACCGACGCCGGCGACTGACCATGACGTTGTTAATAATGAATATTCTATCTACTAGCCCTCGCCAGATTTGGAGATAGATGGCGTAGTCTCCGATGCGAGTCTGGCTGTCGGGTACTTGGAATTGCTTCTGGTTTGCTTAAGAAATTTAAAGTCACTCGTGAGTTTGTAACTATACATCATGTACATCAACTAGGGTAACGGGATATAATGTTAGCCAAGCTCCTACAATCGGCCTTTGTATCAAATAAGTCATTAATTCGGCGATCATATGTGGAAATCACTTAAATGTTTCAAAGCTGTTTTAGTATAGTTTGTTTTGTGTAATTTTGTGTTGGGTAGAGGAAATATAGTTGGCAAAGTCTTTAATCAGAAAATCCGAAAAAAATCCGTACGAAGACTACATTTAACAACAAATCAATCAAATGGGACGCAGTTGCATCAATGAATAAACCCAATTTGGTGCTTTTCAACCGGCATTACATCCATATTCCTCGAAAGTTTCTGACTTTATAATATCAGTTGTGTGACTTTTCGTGATTCATACTACCAAACATCTTATGAAACTTACCTAAGCAAGTGTATAACTAGTTAAACATCGCTTCAGGCTCAAACACTTTACGTATTATCATAAAAATGTAATCGATCGTTGAATATTAAACTGAGTCAAGTGACACATACTCTACATTCAGCATCGTTGCAAGACGAAAAAAAGTTTATCAACTTTGAGATTCGTTCCGGATGACCTTTTCCGGTTCTGTTCTTCCAAGCTATGTTCAATTGGATGATGGTTTTTCCTGGTGCACTTATATGTACAAAGGGTATGAAATCGTATCAACTACCACTCAAGCTAATGTCAGGCGTTCGAATTTCACCTCCGGGCAAGTTATGGAAACACTCAAACGAGATGTTTGAGTGAATACAGCGGAAGATGTATCAGCCCGAGGCTGAAAATCTCGTTTATCAAGAAACAAAAAAAAATTTACCAACTGCTGCTGGTTGGGACGCTCGGCAAATTACAAATTTCGTTGAGGTAAAAAGCATACAGAGAATGCTTGCACACAAGCTGCACATAAGTGTATTAACTCTAGTAAGAATCCTCACCACCAAAGTAAAGCGTTCCATCATTTGACGCGCCAGGCTGACTTATGCAGAAATGCTGAACTGCAACAGACGTTCAATATGAAAACAAAGATGAATTCGATTTTGTCCGCTGAAGAATCGGACTCAGACTCATGTGTAGAAGGTAATTCTACGGTGGTACAAGCAAACGGAAACGTTCTTTTCCGAGAGTGCGCCGTAAGAAATCAAGTCACCTCTACAAGATAGCAAAAGGCTTGAAGGGGGATAAAATAACAAAACCGAAGGCCACTGCTGCTTAAAATTCTTGGCTGCAGTGAGAGCTTCCCGCCGTTACCCAAAATCGACGAAATAAGTAAAAACGCTAGGATGAATCCAAGTCCGAACGAGGATTGACTGCATATTTTTAGACATTGTGGCATTCATTCAAGGCATGTTCAACATACAAGATCCTTCTTAGAAGCTTAGTTCCAGCCTTTCTTTCGAAATTGAAATCATACTTTAAGCAATTTAGTGTTTCATGGTCCCTCCAAGCATTAATAATATCTTTCGACGGATAATTCATCGAACCAGACCGAAGACATAGTAACTGTACTACAGTCGAACGGCCCTTGTTTGGTGCCCAAACTAGACTCATTCAAATGTTTAGTTCCGATTAGAGCAAAAGCAGAAACTCTTTGTGAGACATAGCTTGCTTCAGAAAATCAACTCAACTTCCATGATTTTAACATTATACGCTTGGACGATTCTTATGGAAGCGTGATTCTTATGGATGATTTTGGGGATTGAAGAGTGAACCTTTCATCGTACACATCGCTAAAATCGTTCGACTACTATGGGCTGGGCATGTCGTAAGAATGTCGGACGACAGCCCTGTGAAAATGGTTCTCGAAAATGAACCGACAGGTACAAGAAGAAGAGGCGCGCAACGAGCAAGGTGGATCCATCAAGTAGAAGGCGACCTACGGACTCTCCGCAGACAGCGAGGCTGGCGAGGTATTGCCATGGATCGAATTCAATGGAAACAACTGCTGTGTACAACAGAGGTCACACTGACCTTGGTCTGATTGGTAAGGTAGGGTAACGTTATTATAGTTATATTACGTTGTTGAAAAACTGACAGTTTACTACTTCAATAATGTACATCCATATCCAGCAAAAGCGGGCAAAATGGAAGAAACGCGCTGTTCCCGTGTCCGTTTTCACTGTGCAAGCGCTGATGGGTTACACCAATAGGAAGGTTCGAGATTTCGTTCGAACTGGAACAATGTAACTTTGAAGTTTAATAAAACTACTGTAAAGCAACCATTAATGGACGTATTAAACTTATTGAATCACGAATCTCTAGGTGGTACCAATTTACTTTTAAGTTAGCTTTTATCACTTGATTCATCAGCTCTGGTCCCCTTGTGCCGTCTAGCCAACCAATTGCTGGATTCAGGCTGCCTTAACTAGGCTCAAATAGTTAAAAATAGTGAATAATTTCTAGAAAAAGAAACTAAGTTTATATAACCTAAAAAAAAGCGACATTAGTCCGTGCTTGAAAATAGAGACCACTAAAAAGCGACCCTCACCAGTCCTGAATTAATCTCTCTCTTGCTCTTCCTACAAGTTTTTCACTTGCACGCTCATATTTATCAGGAATCAAAGGTTGTACTCCTAACAGCGCCAGTATCGATTGGGCAAAAAGAGGCCCTAGCACCAAACATAGTTTGAGGTGCTTTACAGTATTTTTAACGGCTAAGAATATTTCCTGCAGAGCAATGCCCTTTACTGACGCAACAGCTCCTTTCGTGCTAAGGTTAATTAAATCGTCTCCCGTTTTTGTCGGTTTCAATCAGTTCTCTGAAATGGGATTAAAGATTTGCGACACACAAAACTCTTAGCATCAAGGTTTTAGCTAAACACAACTATGGCGTAATTTAATGATAAACGACAGAATGACACACTATTATGGCAAGAGTAGAGCACTTAGCATGACGCCTTCTTGGCAGACTTTCATACTATCCTGTATTTCGATGAGTGGTGTACTCCATGCTGCTAGACAGAGAAAACAACGCACCCACTGCTGCTGGAATTGGATTCGGAGGGCAGGAAATAGGTGTCATACTATTGGGAACTTCTGCAATCAAAGCAAGCATTGACCTACTTTCGGGTCTGGGATGTAGGGAGAAGCTTTGACAACTCATGCACTCGAAAATTGAAGTTGGTTATGTGGTGAAAAGGGTGCATTAACTTTAATGCTGGAATACTAAATCAGTAATTGAGCAAAGTCCTCAACAGATGAACTTTTTGTTTAACAACCCCCGCTCAAGAGGAACGAAACATAGGATTTGCAAGTACTCGGCACAAAGACGGGCTAAGCTAGTGGCAGCGGAATATCTTTACATAAGCGAATTAACAACCTTAGCAACAGGTCCTAACGTGATGGCAAAATTCTGGGAAAAAGAAGCAGAAAATCCTTCAACAGCAGGCACCCACGAGGATCCTTTTGTAGATGGGTACCAAGTAAAAGCGAGAGAGACAGAGAGAGAGCTGAAAGGCAAAGCATTACTATTTAACGTCAAACACACAAAAATCGGAACGCAACCGTGCTGCGGTCCTGAAAATGTCGTTGCGCAAGGATATAATGATCAACATCGTTCAACTCTAACTGTA
>JASCZW010003870.1:0-40053 GCA_034211315.2 Aedes japonicus
CGTTGTTTTCGGTGCGTTTTCTTCACCTTTTCCACGCTTTGCTTTGCCCTTTATCAACGCTTAAAGAGGCGAATAAATTTCACTTCACATTATCTTATTTCGTTATCAATTTATTTTCCTTTCTTCACTTTTTTTTTATTGCGGTGCGTCGGAAGATCACTTTCGAAAAACTTGACCGAATCCTTTTTTCTTCCTTCCACGTACGTTCTTCTGCAGCACTCAACACTCATCCCAACGATGGGTCTACGACAACGGCGGCGGCGACGACGCACACATAATAACAACAAAAAAACACCTCTCGATCTGTTTCTTTTGCGTTGCGGCGCAACCCGTTGTCTACACCGGGCTCGGTTCTCTCTTCTGTGTTCTTTTTTTCTTTTAAATTAAATGATCCTGATAAAATAATCCATAAAAGTTGATCGTAAATTTAAATTTACAGTCGCGATAAAACTGAATAATCCAATTTCGTTCGTCTGCTCTCCGTTTTCAAATCAGGTCTAGCGGATGAGGCTCGACAACTCGACTCCGTTGATGCGCGAGCTGTCGGTCGATCGATCGATTTTTTCCAGGATCAATCGTCAGACACTTTGAACGGGTTCGGAAGGATCGCTCTACTCTCCTTCACCGTGGTTCGACACAAAGGATACAACACACACTAAATACTCGGCCCAACCGAAGAACGAGCGTAGATTCGCGCGTGCGCTTCGTTCAAAGTCAACTCGTTAACTGAGCGACAGCGCAATCCACTCGCACCGTTGATCGCGATCGTTGCTCACCTGTGAATCGGCCCGCGACGATCCTCTCCCATTCTCTTTCATGCACCGGGAGCGGAATACCTTTGCGAAGGTGAAAAAACCGAGCACACATGCAATTAAAACTGGTTCTTGGCATTCTTGCGCAAACACCTTTCTCTGGATAGCGTTCTTTCCTCGCGCGCGAGAGAGAGATAGGGTGCCTTAAGATCGGACAGGTTAACGACTCTCGCTCACCTGGACGGCCATACTTGGACTCTCTCCAGAATAATGAATCAAGCCGAGTGAAAGAGACAACTCTAGGTGGCAAGGATACTCTCTCGTGCGAGAGTGCTCACACCTTACTCTCCGAGAGAAAACTTCAAACGAGAGCAATTCGCAAACAAAACAAAAAATAAAACGCTTTTGTTCAGCGGTCTCCGAACATGAGTTCAAATTCATGTTTTTGTTCTCTCGTTGAACTTGATCAAAAAGGGTTCTCTGCTCCGTTCGCTGACTGTTCGAAGGCATGATGCACATTTTCATAATTTCTTTGAATTTTTAGAAAACCTATTTGAATATCAAACGGAAAATAGGTCATCGCGATCGGCCGTAGACAACGACTTCATAAATCAAACGGTCGTTTTCCCGTGACGTGATGGCCAAACGAGGGAAATGCCAACTTCTCAGCTCCCGTGGAAAATAGACGACTGAAACACAGTGAACACAGAGTGAAGAAAAAAATAACTTACGACAACATTATTACTGTTGGTGCCCCATTCAGCTATCAGCAGCAGCAGCAGCAGCAGGGAGACCTCCTATTTGCGCGCTATTACTCACAAATCAGATGTAGTTCATTAGATAAGATAATTATACATCCGTCGGCGTCGTCGTCGTCGTCGTCATCGGCATCGTCGTCTTTTCTCCACTGCAAGTTTGCCGCTTTGAGGGTAAAACACTATTTGCAACCCCAACCACCACCGAGTGCCGGCTGTGCCGACCGTAACAAACTAATCGATGTCAAATGCGACTGAAAGCATGTTAAAGAATGAAATGGTAGGGGAAAAAAACAGTTGTTGTCTTCGTCGTTGATCCATAGATCTGCAAGGAGGAACCACAAGCCGGGCCGGGCGATGGGTTTTGTGATGGTGTGACCCACAGTGCCTAATGCCGGAGCTGTCGAGCCAAACGATGTTGTTGGCGGCAGCGAGAGGCCTTTGGTCTGGGAAAGTTGGGGCTTCATTTACATGATAAAATTTGCTATCCAGCAGAGAGTGGCTTTGATCGGTAGGATAAAGTGATAAAAAGCTCGGTTGACAATGCGGAAATGATCTTTCTCGCTGGCATCTTGTTGATTCGATGAGCAAGGGGTATGGGGAAGGGCGGGTGGAGGTTGGAAATTACTATTCAATTGACATATCGTAGAATATGGAGTTGTTTTGTGGGGCAAATTTTTATTGATTCAATAACGGTTGTTCGGCACACAAATCTGCTCGAGATCAAGTTTGAATTGATGTTCGTATTTCAAGAGTAAGATTCTGATGCATTGATCGTCGAACATGTTTGTCGAAGTTTTTGATTTTTTTCAGGTGTGCTTATCCAAGTGTCTTCAAAAACATAAGTGTTTTATTTTCTAAGTTATTTAACCAATTGGTCGTGTTGATTTTTGTTTGTCTTATCTCACTAAACTAACCTATGTGGTTTTTACTATTTTTTCAACGAATACCCGCCTACTCTCAAATAAGTATTTAAAAAGCACTACCATAAATATTAATTGAGCGCTTAAGGATCTTAAGGAGATCTTAAGGATCTTTAAATGTTGTGGCGTAGACATTTAAAGATCCTTAAGATTTTCAAGTTAAACTCAAATTTTAAAACAATAGAAGACTGGATGACAACGAAGACAAACTACGACGTTCCCTTTAAAGTGGTTAAATCAAGCCGCTATGTATGGGAGTCTGGTAGACCTAGTTTACGTCCAGGTTCCATTGTGGTTTACACGGATGGGTCGAAAATGGGAGAAAATACTGGAGCCGGGGTTTATGGCCGTGGAATCAGGAAAGCTTTACCAATGGGACATAGTCCAACGGTGTTTCAAGCAGAAATTCATGCCATTAGGGAATGTTTGAATAATTGTTTAACGAGGAAATAAAGATTTTCAGAGATCTGAATTTTTTCCTATGGTCAAGCAGCTCTCAATACGCTTAAAGTTTTTACATGTAAATCAAGGTAGTGTGTGAATGCACCCTTTTTGAAGACAATTGGCCAATAGGAACGAAGTTACTCTACACTGGGTGCCCGGCCATTGAAGACTGAAATAGAAATTGGGAACTGTACAAGATAGTATCAACCTAGAACGCTACGGATACATGCAGATAAGCCAAAAGATTTATAAGACCAAGTGCTGTAAAAGCTCGGAGCTAACTAAATCTTACTGAAAAAGATCTTCAGGTATCACCTAAATAAAATTAGAAGAACTCATTCTACAGAGTGTCATTTTTTCCCATTTGAAACTGACACTGCAGAAGATATACCCTGCAGCTGTGGAGCATTGTCCAATCAAAGGATTTCAATACTTGGATAGGGGTTTCTAGAGGCCTCTGAAATTTGGCAAAGCGATCTTGGTAGGGTATTAGGCTTTATAAAACAAGTCGAGCCTAACTGGGATCATCAGAGGCTATGTCAACCAATGTCCATCACACCTTAATTGTGATAGGATATTTGACTTGCACCAAATCAAATATGGGTCAAGAAACAATAATCCTAATGAATAGATGCAGGTGCATTTTGGCTCTACAGAAGAATAAAAAAAGATGCCATGACTATAATGCAAGATGCCATGACTATAATGCATGCTGTGGGTTAAGCACAATAAAATCCGAGCAAATTTCCAAACGAAAAATGTCCTCGCCTTTAACCGATTACGCAATCCAAGGCACAATATAATGTTATTAATTTTGCATTCATTATTAAATTTAACGTTGCAGAAAATAAGGTAGTAAAAAAAATTATAAAAAACGGCCTCAAATCATAATAAGGCGGATTTGTTTCTAGATCAATACATAAAAAGAAGCAACAATCAAAATGATTCCTTCAAATGCAAACCTCAAAACAAAACAAAAAACAGGAGTCGAGTTCATGGAGCGAATAATGACAGTCTAACAGTTGGAATGAGAATAAAATTCAAAAGAAGGCTCGGTACCGATTGGTGCTCGACTGAAAAGTCTGTGAAATTTATTGAAAATTTCTTTCATTCATCAATTTTTAACAACTGCTAGACATGTCTCTTTCATAAGTTAATTTCAAATTAAGTTCAAGAAAGTTCAAATTAAAAAATTTGGAAAATACACCAGAATGCTGTAAATATTTCGCACTGACCGATGCAAAAATTCAGAAAATCGGACTAGGAATGACTGAGTTCATCACTTTCAAAAACTCGCCATTTTTCGTTACGCTTTCATTTTCCGTACTCGTTAAAGCATCCCAGGCTCAGGCGTGTGAAACACTTTAGCGGAGCCGATATTCAATATTAATTTTTCGATTTTAGTAAAAGTGGGGAACCAATTATTCGTGGCTAGCTCGAGGTTTATGGGTCACATTATCATTTAAAATAGGATATCCAGGCAACTTGTTAATATCTAATTTTCTTCCGTGTCGGGTATCTTCATCACTGCGACCAGTTGTTATATCTATTGTGATATACCCCTTTTTTTTTGCTTTAGCTATTGTACTACATCAACATGGCGCATCACTATTGCTAGAAGTGATCGCTAATGTTTGAACTAGAGCGTTGTCCCAGGACGGTATAACACACCAAAAAAAGTGTACTATCGTACTGGGGTTTGTTCTCCAGATCTCAGAGAGTTCTAGAAGCCCTTTGCTGAAAAATTTAAATCTCTCGTTGGAGATTGCCGGGCAGTGGCATAACAAGTGTGTCGAGTCTTCTTTATCCATGTCACAAAATCGACATGAACCATCTTAAAGTTTTCAACCAGCTTCAAGAAATATCGGCTCGGACAGTGACCACTTATAAGGCCTGTTTATAAATTTTGATCTTTTTGGCTAAGGTCAAGTAATAAGCGAGTCATTGAAATGTTTGTCGTGATGAACCGTTTTGATTGCCTAGCTATGAAAGTATTGTTCCAGTATGCCTACATTTTCAAGCATTCCCTGCATTCATCTCCATTTTTTGTGAAGAAGCAGATAAACCACAAAAGGGTTCAGGTCCTTCGAACTGATAAGATGTTCTGAGTCTTCCTAGTTCATCAGCTCTCTCATTTCCATCAATTTCACAATGGTCAGGAACCCAGTAAAAACTAATTTGATTACTACAAGACAACTTTCGGAGTGATTGAACACATTCCCAAACAGACAGGTAACTTATTTAAAATATTATTTGCTGCTCTTGGTAGCAACATCTTCCAAATCCTCGGTCCCTGTAGTCCCTTCCACGAATTAAAACGCAGATGGGTGACCATAGCTTGCTGTGCAGGTTTTTCTGGACTTCATCCTTTAAACGATCCAATAACGCAGCATAGTATGCGCCTGTTATGGTTTCACCTTTTTCAAGATAGTCAATGAATATTACACCTTGCGCATCCAAAAACACGGATGCCATAACCTTTCCCGCCGATTGTTGCGTTTTCGGGCGCTTCGGAGTACTTTTGCCCGGTGAAACCCACTGTTTTGCCAGCTGCGATGATTCCAGTGTGTAGTAATGGATCCGAGTTTCATCCATCGTTATGAATCGGCGTACAAACTTCTTCGGATTGCTTGTAAACTTGCTCAAATTTTCCTGAGCAGTTGTAACACGAATGCGTTTTTGGTCCATTGCAAGCAAACGCGGCATCCATCATACCCAAAACGGAATGCATGATGTTGCCAACTTGTTCCATTGAAATGCCTTAAGCTTTAGCTAGCTCTCTCAATTTCAATTTTGGATCCTCCAATACTGTATCATGGATTTTCCCATTAAAAAAAAACTTGCTGATCAGTCTCTTCTCACTGTTGTCACTAATGAATGCGTGGACAGAAGGGCTGAAATTTAGACAACCGTCATTCAAGGAGTGATTACCAGGCAATTACCAACACCATCTGTAGGAAATTAAAGGGACTTTTCAGGCACCCTAGTACACTCTTAGAACAAACAAACAAAGGAATTCGTAAATCGCTTGCATGTAGGGAAGATCACGCATTCCCAAAACTTCTCTTACCTCGCGGAAGGGTTGTCTACCTCGGGCCGCTAGGGTATCAAATAGTTGTGCTCTGGAGGCATTATTATCCGAACAATGCCAAAGTGCGTGAGCGTGCGTCATTCATAACCGGTTCCGCACCTACATATATAGCTATCGACGAGTTCAATTATGTAGAGATGTGCGTCTAGCAAGTACTGGTTGGCCATAAGTCTTGACCTCACACAAATGAAACATCGAGTCAGGTCCAGGCCTTCGTACCACGATCTCAACGGACCCTTGGAATCGTTTTGCCAACTTTGAAGAGAACTCTGACGTACTAATGGGATCCATACAAAGGTAATCCTATAGGATCGTTCGACCCTCGCACACATCTGCTCCCTTATTGTTGAAAAAAGAAAAATGAGTGTCTTGTTCTCATCGACCAGAGGGCCTCAATAGAACTGAGACTATCTGAAAAGATGAGATAATGGTCTTTGGACATGCCGGAAATTGCTCCCAATGCGAAGTTGATTACTGTCAGCTTAGCAACATATGAGGAACTAGTTTCCTGAAGTTTCCGCAAAGAACCCAATAAAGAAATCACAGACAAAGTTTACGCCAAAACCCCCTGCACTTTTACCAGAAAACAGAATCCTGAAAAGTTCATTAAATTATCTAAGTTCATTCATCATCTCAACTACATTCCTTATCATCACAGGGATTCGAGGAAAGGTAAGTTTGATTAAACATTTATCAAAAAATGAAAGCTGTAGGGGTAAACCGGCATACCTCCTTATTGAATTGCTGGATCTTGCTAGAGTTTTTTAGAAACCCTGCACCTACAAAAGAAAAACCGGCCGTGTTTGTTGGAACCACGAGATGCTTATCAGTGCAAATGATGCTGTCGGGTGTGGGATTTCTGTTAAGAGTTCTTCCAAAAGTTTTGGATTCCAAGGAGTACATTACCGGATCACATCTATGAAAAGGTGGCAAGATTCAAACTTGGGACAAAAGAAACCATCTTCACTACAGACCAAGAAGCTAATCCGAAACTTACATTCCGAAAGGTAGAAGCTACGTAAACTGCTACGCCAGAGCGTTCAACAAATTTTCCTTTAATGCCTTCTCTGAGATGTACGAAGACGTGCTTGAAAAGATTGTGCTTTTCAGATTCCTCGAACGATATAGGAAGAAAAACATGCAGAACTAGATTTGGATCCATACGGAATGCTACATCGATTTTGACTTGAGCAAAAAACTCACATTTTGTTTTTGATAAATTTGATCCTATTTTCGTTATTATATTTTTGCAATTAAATCAAAAAGCTGTGTTACTCGGGACCTTTAGCTAGAACAAGCTCCAAAATTTCTTAGACAATTTCATCATCTTTCCATTTGCATTACTTGTAAATTTTTCACACATACCGCATACATAATAATACAGATGCACACTGGGCCAGCATACAAATTTGAATGAAAAGATGCATTTTCAGCCCATGTATGAAATGTTTGAGCAATGTCGAAATTTGAATAGTTGATCATAATAGTGAAGTCCAAACATTAGAATGCATGTGAAATATTTGATATGAATAAAACGGTGAACTGCGATAAACTCTGGTCCAAACAAGGAATTCAAGCGTAATGACACCTTAAAACAAAATTGTATCATAGAATCAACTTGACATGTATCATGGATAAGCAGAGTGATCCTTATTTTAAACATAATTAAAAAATATTACATAATAAATAACAGAAAAAAAGGTTTTTATTATTAAAGACAATTCTGGAGTAGAAAATTTCATACAACCTTGCTAAAAAAATGATTTTTCTTGTTTCATAATTAAATGGATATGATCAATTTTCCATAGTAAAATCAATGTGTCCCTATAGGAAAAATTCCAGTATATGTGAAATTCAAGGTTTTTATTCATTTTTTTTTTGCCAAGTAGCCTTGTTATCAATTTCATCACATAAAAAGAAACAATTTTTCATATGCTGAAATTATGACTTTCAATTTTTGAACAACAACATCAGGAATTTTACAAAGTTGCTACACAAACTTTTTTATGTTTGAAGGAACGATGTAGACTTATGAAAGTTCTTTAAGATTCCGTTAAAATATATTCGTTGTAGGGTGTCAAGACTTATGTCCATTCACTACTCGCTAGACGCACATCTCTACAGAATTAACCTCGTCGATTGCAAGTTATGTAGGTGCGGAACCGGTTATGACGACATCGCTCACGTAATTGGCATTGCCCGGATAATGATGCCTCCAGTGCAGGGCTATTGGATACCCTAGTGGCCCGAGGTAGACAACCCTTCCGCGGGGTAAGACATGTTTTGGGAATGCGTGACCTTCCCTACTTGCAAGCGATTTACGAATTCCTTTGTTTGTCTGATCTAAGAGTGTAACGTCATCACCCTCCTTCCTCCCACTCTGGTAAATTCCCTGCCATTGTGACCCAGTTATACGATCCTCTTGTTTCCGTGCTACTTGTACCTTCTCAGCAAGCTGTGGTCACCCATCTGCGGCTTAGTTCCTGAAAGCGACTAGAGGGATCGAGGATTTGGTAGATGTCGCAACCAGAAACAGCAAATAATGGCTTAAATAAGTTACCTACCTAGCCCTTTTGAAACGATAATGTGACCCGTTAACCTCGAGCTACCCACGAATAATTGGCATCCCTCTTTTACTAATAACAAAAAGTAAAATTTTTTGTACAACAATATTAAATATCGGCTCCGTAAAGTGTTATACAAGCCTGAGCCTAACAAATAAACGAACTGATTAAATTAAAAATAAAATTGTTTATATGTCTTTATATTATATGTCTGCCAGCAAGATACACATCAGAAAAGTGCTTATTTTTTATAGAAATAATCAAAACTCTATAATGTTTTAAAATGGAGACATCCCTCTTATCAACATGAAATAAAAGAAGTCTGCACTTTAAGCACTTTAAGCTAGAACCAAAGATGTGAAGAGAAAGTATTGATAGGCCCGTCAGAGTACGGTAGGCTGGGAAATCATATAGAAGCAGTTGAAATTGAGCGGAGGGCAAAGGCGACATGCAATGCACACTATCCAAAAAATTAAAAGGCTACCCCAATACGGGATTGGCAAGGGAGAGGAACGGGTGCTAACCCCCCCCCTTTACGCAAAAAAGTGCGCCAACATTTGCAATCAATTAATCATCTGATCTACAAATTAGTTCTAAAACGACATTTCAAAACAGAATTTTACGCGTTCAAAAAGTCCGAAATAAAACCTTTGAAAGGAGTTAAAGGAATGTGAGAAAACGAGGTTTAAAGATTGTTGTAAAAAGCTGTGTAGGTTTTCATAGACCTCACTAAAACATGAAACCTATTGGCACCTTAGTTTGGGCCATAATAAAACCAAATTGATTTCTAGTTGCTTCCAAGAAACTTTAATAAAACTTAATAAAGTTGGATGAATTTGGCAATGTTACTTAGGTAGGACCATTTTTGGCTGCGTGCAGGAGAACGGTGTGTGGTGGAGGAGGATAAACGAGCTCAACCAACTCTACGGTGGACCCAAGAAGGCGTGAAGGGCAGGGAGCAAGATGAGTGAATGAAGTGCAGTAAGATCTAGTGAGTGTGGGTCGTCAACGGTTTTGGTGAGAAGCAGCCGTGAACCGAGTAAATTGGCGAAATGTTGTGCACAAGTTTTAGCATTGTAATGTTACAGCAACAACAACAACTACGGGGATCGAGGCAAGCATTGATATTTGGAGAGAACTGTATCAATTTCGGTTATCGATTATCCGCCTTACGTAATTTGATAGTGCTTTGTTGAGGCTTTAAATGCAGATCATTTCACTGAAACAATCTTGTGCCATGAGGATAATTACAAGGGAAGATTCGAGGGGATTGTGTTTTGATTATGTATCGAGGAAGAAAAGATAACATTACTTGCCATTAAGAATGGAAATTTTCACAAGAAAATGTTATTTACAAAGAAACAGATTCGTGCTTAAAACGATTTTTTGTCTTAAAGTACGCGTGTGAGTACTATTTTTCAGAGAGCGAGTAATGGCGCTATAACCTTAAGTCATACGGTGCTAGGAGTTTAATTAATGCTTGAGTCCGAAAAAAAATTGGAGTAAAGGAATGAATGTACTCAAATTTAACTTTTTCAGTGATTTATAAACCCAAATATGCAGTGGTCTATTTGTTTATACTATTCATCAATCTAAGTATGGCATTCAAGCATCTTTAAAATCACCTTCATTTTTTTTAAAAACACTTTTAAAAAACTTTTATGAGCGAATTAGTAGAATAATCGTGATTGGGAAGCTAAGAGAATTTAAAATTAACACTTCATTTGATCACTTTTTAAACATAAAAAATTAAACATTGAAACACATTTTTTTGAAATTATCGCTTGCAAACGCGAGTAAATTCCTTTAAATTCTACTAGAAGCTTGTCTTTTGAAAGATAGGTCTATTTTGTCTGCTATTTACAGACTTCTTCAGTGTCGAGCAAGTCGAGCACTCGACAATGAAGAAGTCTGTAAGGAGCAGACGAAATAGCCCTATCTGTCAAAAGATAAGCTTCTAAAGCTTGCTTCAGATAGAATTGGAACAAAAACAATTGCCTGTATTTCAGTTATTTATTATTGAATTCAAGATCTTTTTCTATACAAATGTAACGTTTTCTTCATACTTTTAAGAAAAAATACGGATAAAATTATTCGTCACGGTTTCGAAGGAATTCTCGAATTTTTCCTGTAGCACGACTCATTAGGCGGCGCACACCTTCTTCGTCCATCGTTTTAGCTATCTTATTCCACCACGTCTTCATCTGATTGATGTCTTTGACAATCTGTCCCTTTGCCTTGAGTCTCCTCTTCATGATTGCCCAGTATTTCTCAATAGGGCGGAACTGGGGGCAGTTGGGTGGGTTAAGGTTTTTCGGAACAACCTGGACCCCTTTTTCTGCATACCATTCTTGAACGACTTTGCTGTAATGACAGCGTGCCTAATCTGGCCAAAACATTACGGGATGGTCGTGAGATCAAATGAATGGCAAAAATTCGTTTTTGGAGATACTCTTTTTGGTATAGTTCCGACGTCATTGTCTTATTTGTAACGAAAACTTTCGTTTTTTTGACACAACTGCAAATGCCCTGCCAAATTATGAATGTTCGTGCAAATTTGTCGGCAAAAACAAATTTAAATTTGGCTGAAACATCTCCCCGAGCCGTAGCCAAGTAAAATTTTTGACCTGGGATTTGCCCGAAGTCAGCCTTGACATAGGTTTCATCGTCCATCAGAAGACACCCGTCGAACTTGGTCAGCACCTGGTCGAATAGCTTCCGAGCACGGATTTTGGCCACACTATTCTGTTTTATGATCCGATTTGGCTGTTTGCTAGCTCGATACGACTTGATTCCTTCCCGGAATCGAGTTCTCCTCACGGTACTATGGGCAGCACCGAATTTTCTGGCCAAATCACGGTCCGACAGATTGGAATTCCTTTTAATCGTCTTCAAAATCTTACCACGCAGTTTCCGGTCGACAGTTCCACTCCGACGATTGGCTTGAGGCTTCCGAATCGTCGTCAATGTTTCCTTATACCGTTTGATAACGCGCCATACGGTATTTATGGGCAATTCCAGCTGTTTAGCTAGCCTAGATGCAGACCACAATGGGTTTTCCAAATAACTGTGCACAATTTTTTCCCTTCTTTCGGCTTCCATGTTGATTGTTTACAAAGTACAGTCGATTTGCGGTATGTCAAAAATACATACATGAAGCTGATAAAATTCCCGACACGTGGGCGCCAAGAAATTCCAAATCCGTCCACCAGGAGCGCCACAATATGAGCAAAAGTTTGTTCCGATTCTAAATGAAGCAAGTCTTAGTAGAATTTAAAGGAATTTACTCGTATTTACTAGCGATAATTTGAAAAAATGTTTCAATGTTTTATTTTTTATTTTTAATAAGTGATCAAATGAAGTGTTAATTTTAAAATCTCCTAGTTTCCCAATCATTTTTAAACTATTTCTTGGCGAAGGCCAACGACCGAGTTTTTCGCAATGTTATTTTAAATTTATACAAGAATTAAGGAACAAAATAAACCCTACAAGATAAGATAGAGTTTATTTTAACCACTGCAATCTATAATCTCGAAGAATCAGATCTTTATTATTTCTGACGTTAACTAGAGCTAGATCTTTGAAAAAACTGGCATCAGGAAGCATTTTTCAATACTAATGCTAATGATTATATAATGTCGTTACACACCATTCAACAACATCGCCGACGAAACATTTTGGAAAATAGTTGACTTCGTTTGTTTTCTGAATGATCTTTAGAAATACTTTTTTACTATTATTATTCCTTTGTACGACAAAGTCACGCGTTTGAATATTACTTTAAGGTAATTTTAGAAAATACCCAGAAGGTATTTGAATTTCTACAACTGGAGGTGAACCAGCCAAGGCCTAAGAATCTCAAAAAGGAATTTAAAAAAAAAATTTAGTCATCGAATATCCGTAGTAGTCACTGAAACATCTCTTTGGGTATTTTCGTAACTTGTCCGGCGGTGAGAATCGAACTCGTAACTTTAGCAAGAAAGCTATAGATGAACCACTACGCCGGAATAGCCTCAACAAAATGTTCTAGCTCATGGATTCACACCGGATGGATTTTGATAAAATAAATCTTAAAAAAATAATTTTCGACGAAATTTATTAGGCGACCACCAACATAAAAATTAGAAGTTTCAATAATATTGATTATTTTAACAATATTCATTCCATTTTTTTTTCAGTCCGTTGGATATTTTTACAGTTTATTGATTATTTTGAAGAGCTTCTATTAAATAAATATTTCTTCAAATCTGTCATCAAGATTAGGGAAAATAAGTTTAGAATTAATCCAGATGTAGTAGTGCATATATTTTTATTGCTAAAGAAAGTTCATTTGCCATCTGCATTTCCATACGAACATTGTATCTTTATTATTTAATTCTCTATTTTGAAACAATCTCACAACCTACTAGAAATAAATCTTGGATCAGCCTCTGAAATGCTATTTTGCCATCATTTGCGGTCAATTTAACGCCATTTTCATCTAAAAGGGCCAGCAAAACAAAACAGATAAAACAGACCTACCGCTCACCGACTGTATGTGACCCTATCTAATTTAATTATTCCCACTCGAATGCACCTGAAAACAGTGCAAAAAAATCCAACCTCCCTCGAACACGTCCAGCTTTGCAAGTTTCCCAACATGCCTTTTGTTCCCATCGTAGGTCCTCCGGTTGAAGCTGTTCCGCCGATCAACCTGTGCCCAGTCCCTTTGTTCCCAGTCCCATTTTCGTTTCCTTGTCGGCTAATGCTTTAATTGTTGAATCCTCGGAGGCGACAAACAACAAAAGCAAAAGGGAAAAAATACGCAAGAAAGCGGCAAAACATCCCATGCTGGGCCCTTCTGGACCCGACGAGCTCAGAGCCACAGCAAGGCCATCGGAAATGGAAGAATGCTCCGACCGCAAAACAACTAGATCGCTCGCACGGTCGACTCACAACAGTTGTCTTTTTTTTTTCGGCTGCCGCCACTGATTCATGCTTGTTAATGTCGTCGATTTCTCTCCTACTCGGTTGGGTTCGTTTGTTTGCCGTGTGGAGACTTGAAGGAGTGCGATTTACTATCTCGTCGAGCCGTGTACAGATGACGGACGTGCGCGCGCGAGAGCGATCCGGACAACAAAAGCGACAACGACGAATAAGCGATGAAGATAAGCTTAATTTGGAGTGCGCGCTCAGCTCCTCTGAGCCCCCCCTTCAGTGTCGAAAAATGAATGAAAACGGTCCAGCAGCTGAGTTGCTGTCCCTCGGCAACCGCATGTTTCTTTCCTTACAAATATTTTGGTCACAAGTGGATCGCGCTCCCCTTTGTTTTTGTTTACGATTGACTCTCAAGACCTGGGCCGGGCCATGTCTCTCTCTCTCTCTCTCCGTCGCACTGCACAGTCAGCTAGCAGTGGTCCGGCTGTAGGCAAGTGTGTTAATTAATGACAGCGACACGATACAGACGGCGGCGAATCTCTGGCAAAGCAGTATCGCTGGGAAGTGGGAATTCAGTAATGGTAACCTAATCACAGATTGCAATCTAGCGCGCAGTTGACAGATGCGTTTTCGGTGGAGATTTTTTTTTTTTCGGTGGACGGAGGGCCGACAAATCAAAGAGAGAGGTTCGTCGCTAGTTCCCAGTGAGGTCGCATTGATGTCTTTCAGTGCATTTTGTCACGTGTTGTGCTGCTTCACAGGTGCTGATGGTACGAAAATCGGTCCCAAAAACAGAATTGGATAATTAACTGCCTGCGATGCTATCGACTCATTAATATTCAAACTAATTCCATCTCATTTCGGAGAGTTTACTTCCCTTTCGGGATGCCTACGCTCGAGCAGGGGAACAGTTAACTTGGGAGATTGGAACCTGTTAATGAGTCCCTAAGGCGGTGTATGCCTTAATGTGGTCACTGCTACCTGATTAGTCAAACAAAGCTGGAGAAATGGGGAACTGAGGAGGATGTTTTGAACGAATTGTGTCATTTTTTCCTTCTGTGTTTGTTTCTTCCCCGGACGTTTGTACGGCCACTGGATTTCGGAAAGTGCAGATCTATAGTTCCGATTAATCTTCTGATCATCAGCTTCAAGACATTGCCAAGACGGCGAAATGGTTTTGTTTTGTAACGGTTTTTAGTATCCGTAGCAGAGCTTTGAAAACACTCTCTTGCTTGAAGAATTGTGCGTGAAGATTGATCGATTAGTTACGGTTTATGAGTGTAATTCCTTTGACAAGTTGGAAAGTGGTGACACACATTTATTTCCAGTCATTAGTCTTTCTGTTTTTGTTTCAATTTTAACTATGTTCTCAATTTCGGATTAGAACCATGGACGAATAAAAAACCTCTTGATCGATAAAATTTTGAATCGGAGGTCAATTTATCAGAGAATATCAGAAAGAGATTCTCTTAGTGAAGAAAACTTAAATTTGAGTAGCTCTCTCCAAATGGAGTAAGGCTGTGGTAGGGCTGAGAGACACTTAATATGAAAAGAGTTCTGAATTTGGTCAAGGAATCTGCGTAGTTTTCGAGGGAGTGTAAAAAGGTGATCGTCTCCTAATAATTTCGTGCATTTTGGTGTAATTTTTTTTTCAATTTAATCCTACCCGATGCTCTAGTAGCACATTTATTGCAAATGAGTTGAGTTTACTTATATGTGACTCATTCTAGTCGTAAAAAGGTTGCTGTAACTTGTTTAGACGGTGGTGTGCTGGACGGGTAAAAATCTGTTTTTCAAAATGAGAAAAAACTTGTAATGATTTCATGAAAATATAGTGTTTTTTGCTATGGATGTACACTATAATGTCTTAACCTTTTTTTTTCGCGACACTGGCAAGTCACGGAGTCATACATAATTTGAATTGAAAAATAAACTAAATTTCGGAAACTGAAAACTTAATCTTGGATCTAGCAAATCTACTTTATGAACTCTAAATATAAACAAATACACTTAATCCATCGTCAAGATTTAAACCTAATGGTGATGGAAAGCCTGCGATATTACCAAAAGGGTGAACTTACTACGCTATTATTATTATTGATTGTTTTGGCATTCATCTTCCATCTTAGTGACTTAACACCTTTTGGGTATTTTTCGTGACTTGGGACTTTGGGTTGAAATTTGAACTCGTGACTGTGGCATGAGAGGTATGGATGCATACAACTAAGCCGGGCTACCCCCATTCTTGAATTAATGATTGAATATACAATTTTAGGTGTGAGGCAAAACAGCACTCTCAAGTTAACTGCTCTATCTGGACTCATTGGTGACCGCCGATAATGACATCAGCAGAGAAATAAAAAGACGCATTATGGCTGGCAATCGTGCCTACTTTGGACTCCGAAGAACGCTAAGATCGAACAAAGTTCGCCGAAACACTAAGTTGACCATCTACAAGACATTAATTAGACCGGTAGTTCTCTACGGCCACGAAACATGGACATTGCTAGTGGAGGACCAACGCGCTCTTGGAGTCTTTGAACGGAAGGTGCTGCGTACCATCTACGGTGGAGTCCAGATGGAAGACGGAACGTGGACGAAGCGAATGAACCACGAATTGCAACAGTTGCTGGGAGAACCTCCCATCGTACACATCGCAAAAATCGATCGACTACGATGGGCTGGGCATGTCTTAAGAATGTTGGACGACAGTCTTGTGAAAATGGTTCTCGAAAACGAACCGACAGGTACAAGAAGAAGAGAGACAACTTCTGTGTACAGCAGAGGCCACGCCGGCTTTAGTCTGATTGGTAAGGTAAGTAAGTTAACTGCTCGCATTTTAATTTTGAAATGATGAATAATTTCATGAATACGTGTATATTGGTAGTCATTCGTGGTGTAAAGATAAGATATGCAACGGTGCAGATTTTTCTCTGATTTTTATTTGAGTGCTACCGTCTATCTTATCTAGGTCATGTATACTGATAATGAGTGACCAGTGCATTTTATCAACTGCTAGTAAAAATTGGCATCAACATCGAGATAATCAGTATCAAAAGCTACTGAAATTCGTCCCGTGTAGCACAATCTCTTCAAAATTAGTTGTAGCAACTTTTTAAGGACTGTATTCAGTTGCATGGATGTAAAATCAACTACTTCTGGAGTTTGTTGATAACAATCAGCAGGTTTTCCAGCACTGGAAACACGCTTGCCAGCACATCAATCGGATGGAATTTATCAGTCGACTTAACTGATTAACTTCATACACGACTCCAAATAATTAAAATAATCTCTTGTATTATGGGATTGCTACTAAATTATAACAAATGTTTGCAACAAAATGTACACAAGATGACGTTAAATGCGGCAAAAATTAAATGCGTTTAATGCCGGTCTCACATAGCACAATGAATGGTACCATCCATCCACCGTGATATCTCGGCTCTCTAATAGTCAACTGTACAACAAAAACGCTCTATTGGTTGCAGGACTGCCAAGATATCAAAGTGGGAAGATAGAATCATGATCGTTCTTAAAAAGACCTCTTATTGTTTCTCTGTTAAAGAAACTTTCAGCTAAAGGCTAGTTTGTCTCTTTATAGAAAACCTAATCATATTCTCATGTGAAATCGATTCAAACGCTCATCATACGATATGGAGCAGCACTGGAACCAACAAAACAGATAAGTCTTTGTTTGAATTCATCTTACAACTTAATATTGATTAACACTCAGTAGCAAAAAAGCCGATGCTACCAATAAACGCCATGTTCAACCCTCTGTAACTTTATCAATTATCAATATTTTTGGCTGAAAACTTTTCTACACATTTATCAATGTATAGACCTTAGTGATCAAATTTATGTTGATGATGTTTATAAATTTGAAGTTTTCGTAAAATATGTGAAAAAAAATGCTTTTGTACCTACCAATTTCAAAACTTCGTATATCTGTTAAAAATTTTGAAAATATATTTTAAATTCCACCATACCCTGAACATGTATAGGAAATATTGTGGACAAAATTTGAACTTTTTCAATCAATTAGTTTAGACTACAGCTGCCCTAGTAGCACAAATGTTGCCATTTAGTTGAGAAAACATAAATATGACTTGCTAAGTCATAATCAAGTTACAACAACTAATTATGATCGTAATGTGCTACTTGGGTGGCGTCAAAGTTGACGCACAAACTTGAGAATTTCTCTTTGCACCCGCTGAAATATCGGTGCAAAAAAAAAACCGAGGTGAATTCATCTTATTAATACACATGATGTGTTACGCGTAATATATCCCAAGTAATTAATGAAACCCACGAAGAACTTAAAAAAATGGCAAACAGAAAAAACTGGTTTGTGAAACTACAGATACATTATTATACAGTATTATAAGTAGAATTCACCTCTTCCGACCAAATGCCATTCAACGGTTTGTCATTCGACCAAAGGTACTTACACCAATGGGTATCTAAGACATTTTGTCTAATGAAATTTGGTAGAATAAAATTTGGCTGAATAAACAAACCATCTGAAGGTTATTCAATCAAAAGGACGTTTAATCGAATGGACATATAATCAAAGAAAATTTTTGCCAAAAGCTCATAAATCTTGGTTTTATGTAGATATTTTGAAGCATTTCGTTTATGGGAAGTTTATACATAAAAATTAGATTGTTGTTTATTCTACAAGCTGAATGCCATTCATTCGTGAATCTAATGGAAAATACCATGATCATCTTGTGATGTTATTGTTATTCAAGATTGCTGATGTGCGAACTACAAGTTTTCAAACTACTTAAAAAAATATATTATCTCCAATTCCATAGCTATTATTGAACTTATTGGCTTATTTTTATGTTTGGATCTTGAAATTAAAAAGGTTTTTAGAGGCTTTTGATTCGTGTTAAACAATCTTCATTCTGTCGATATGAACCAAAACATATTGGAACAAATTTCATAAAACATATTTCACATTTTGTAGAGGAGTAAGTTTGAGTTTAAGATAAATCAGATTTAAACATTGGAGTAAGTGTAGTAATATATTGCAGGTTTTCAAGCTACCACTTTCAATATTTTCCATTTGAGCTTCTGCTTTCTTTGTATTGGATTTAATCGGTAGTACTATATCATTACGAAATATGATATTTGCACCAAACTTTACCTTACAGAATGAGGTTTTTTTTTAAAGATTATTGAACAGATTTGAAAGGTTTTTATTTTATTGGGTTTCTCATATTAAGCTTAATTAATACACTATTATTTCACTGTTTTTTTGTTCGAATTTTTCATTACATAAAATGTGAAAAGTGTGAGAAAAATTATCTCTAAAAAAATGTCAATAGTCCCATCAAGAATAAATGTCGTTTGAAAAAAATGTTTCACCATCATTCTTATTATCATCTTACTTCGTTTGTACCAAAATTGATTGTTACACTTGTTACCAGAATTGGTGCAACGTGGGGAGAGTTCTTTGTACGCACTTTGAATATCAATATAACTTATCATTTAAAAGTTTACTTAAATGAAAAATTCGCTTTATTTTCCGCCACAGAGTTTTGTCTTACGATATTTTGTATCTACCAAGAGACAGAGTAGATTGCACTAATTTTCGCAATATCCATAGTCAAAAACTGAGTAAACTGGTTTTCATGCGACGAGCGACATCCATCCATATTCTCGGTAAATGATTACGATAAATAAAAACCTCAAAAACTAGAAAGACTATACCAGAAGAAGTAAACTGATCGAACAAATTTAGTGATTGCTGAGGAAATCACATTTTATACTATTTTTTTTAGTCTGCAATTTGCTGGTGATACAGCAGGAGTTTATCTTGTGTGGATGTCCAATGCAACAATGATTGTGACAAATTTTTGTAAATTTTCCAATAGAACTAAAAAAAGTAATCATAAATAATTGCAAAACTGTTTTAATCACTTTGTATTATTTGCTTCTTTTCAATTGAAGAAAAAGGAGAAGCATACGCACACTACCATTTTTCTTTAAATAAAAATGACTTAAGTTTACCCATGCAAAGAGAATCAAAATCTAAGGAAACATAACTCAGCTGCTTCCATAGGCACGTCTACTCAAATTTGAGTTTTGTTCGGACTGAGTCTTCTTCAACTCAAAAGAGAGTAGCTTCAAAATAGTGTATGCTTCGCTTGCGTTCATCTTCCTCTTTATTCAAAACGTCAAACAAGTCTCACTTTGAACTAAGCAAAAATGGTCCACTAGCAAACAAACTCATGACGTTCAAAGCATGCTTCAAATTTGCAAGCAAAAATCATGATGGATGATAATGTTGCATCAATACAACAATTTTAATTCAAAATTCATTTTGTGTATCGTGAAATGACTTGAGAAAGTAAAACTTAAGTTCTTTTGCATGATTATCATGTCAAAAATTAAGATGTTCAAAACAAGTTTCAAATATGCCAGAGAAAAACAACAAGTTTTCCAAGGTAATGAAACTATAACATTCACTTAAAGTTCGGTAATGTTTTAGGAAGTACTGCCAAGAAGTAAAGTTTAAGTTGATCGAACAAAAATAGAACAAAAATGTGTTTGCTGTTTAAGTACCACATTTTAACCGTATCTGTTTGGAAAAAAAAACATCCTTAAATCTTTTTCATGACCAGAAATGTTTGGTTTTTCATCCCTACGACTTATTTACAAAAAAAATCTTATATTCTTGTCAAAAATGAAGTTTCTGGTATTACTTGGGCTGATGATAATCATGACGACGGTTGTTTGTATCTCGTTTATGTACTTTTATGCTTATTTAAAAAAATCGTTATAGACTGTTCCAAAAAATATCAATACACTTTTTTTTCTCAAATAAAAACGACCATACTGTAATTTTTGATGATTTGATTCCCAAACACAGTAGATAAAAATGTTTTTCTCTCATCCTTTTTTTTCCATTTGCTAGATTTTTCGTAGGGTAGGAGAGCTCTCTAACTATTTTCTTAACACTACTCATAATCTTTTGCACAGTGCTTTTCTCCTACGATTTTCACCACTTTTGGCCAATCTTTCTTAAATTTTTCAACACTATCCGCTGATTTCATGTGTTTTCTTAGCTTTGTCTTCGTCACAGTGCACAGTGATTTCATTCCATACAAAAGGCGGAAAAAAGTCTAAAAATGGAATGTGCATAGCTATGTTATGTGTTTCCAAGTATTTTTTACCGCTGATTCCATATATGTTATCTAAATGTCGTATTAGGCTACATTTTTGAGATGAAGAGGATCTTAGAATTGTGCTATACTAGGTAACTAGAAATTAGAAGAAAAATTAGTATCTTCCATTGAATTCCAACTACCTTTGCTTATCTTCGACAGATACGCGTATTTCGTCTACAATGTGCAGACTTCTTCAGTGTCTCGTACTAATAACTCGACCGAGTACGAGACATGATAGTATATGAAAAATAATGAGTTATAGTTATAAGAATTAGTATAAATAATCTTTTTATTTCAAGCAATAAAGGAAATGACCCCTATTTATTATTTTGGTGTCGCCTACAAGTTTCAAGTAAATTTCCATTGAGGAAATTCAGACGATATAACTTTAAGTCATTATAACGATTGTAATGATTTGTTCCAATATATGTGTTCATTCTTTGAACCCTTTTTCCAAAAGAAGGGCATACAGATCGCTTGTAAAATCGACTATTGGTCCGAGGCCTGGAGTACCTAGTGATATATACCCTTCGACTCAGCTATTAAGGATTGTATATTTTGGGTCTTAATTATCAAACTCTGAGAGATAAACAATAACAAAACTTCATCCACATGCTTTCGACGACATGGCGAAAAAAAATTTTACATTTGAAATTACAACGATAGCTGAAATTTATCACATTGAAAATGTAAAGTGCCAGTGCATCGCTCAGGAATCAGGATGCAGTTACGTTTCTCTTTAAGGATCCCGGGCATTGCATCAGCAATCGGTGTCTAAGCAATCAATATTTTTCCTTTGTAAAAAATTATGGTAAAAATCGTGTCACTCTAGGACGAAAGTGATGCACAACTCTTCACATATTCCGTATATTCGGGATGATCCGGGAGGCCATGCAATAACCAGCCGAAATCACAAATTGGTTACTACAGTGAATTCGTTGTCACATTATACGTAAATTTCTTAGAAAGTAAACAGTTAAATTTATCCTACTATCGTCAGATATGGCCCTTTTAACACATTCCTGTGAGTACTGTCCAGATGTGGGCAATATGGTGCTGGAAACTTGATATCATCACCGTTGCAATTATTTTTGAGTTCTCATGTTATTTGATGTGTCACATGATAGGTTTTCATCCAAATATGAATCTGGCCACTCTCCCGGGAGTAGCCGGAACATTAACCCGGATGAGGCCAATGTAGTTCTGAAGTTTTGATATCATGATAATTGGACTTATTTTAACATTCTCATGTAATTTGAGGTGCCGCATGATGGGTTTTGATCTTAGGCCAAAATTGGCCGCTATCACGGGGGAATTTCAGGAACTAGTGAATCGATTTCCCTATCATTCAAAAACAAAAGATAGGACTACAGTGCCATTCATTTGGCGGTTGTTTCATTCAAATCGGTTCAGTAGTTGCTTGGGAAACGGAGTTTAAAGTTTCATGACACACATACGCTACCTACACACATACACACACATACATTCAGTGCATCGAGCTGAGTTCATTATATATCACACTCGGTCCTCCAGGCTTTGAATTTAAGGTCGATTTTCAAGATATGTATATATACACTTCCTTGTAAGAATGGTAACACAGTGGTAATCTAGTATGAGATGTATGTATTTCCCAATTTCAATATTCCAGGCCTCCCGGAACCGTATTTGCGCAAGTTTACGCAAGATGAAACCCAAATTTTCGGAAAACTGGTAAAAAAATCTTTAAAATAAGCCTATTGTGGTGTATGTGCGCATGTGTGCTCACATTTGAAAACTTAGTTGAAGTTTTTTTCCGATTCTACATACATATTATATGGGAGTAAAAAAACACGACCATATAAAACCCATACTTTAAAAAATTGTAGAGATCACAATGTTTATCCAATCTTTATGAAATTTTTGAAAATACAAATAGTGTACAAAATAAGAAAAATATATTTATTGTGAAATAAGCAAGTCAATTTTTCGACTTTTTTCCACTTTGGAATCACTGTGCAGTGGGCAGTTTAGAGGATTCATCTCCATTGGTATAAATACGGAATGTTTCGGTGTAAATGACTTTCACTGATCCACAAACATCCTTTCGGCGAGGTATACAACTGTGGTCCCAGCAGAGCTTTATAATCGAGTTTTATGTAGGTTTAATCGTCCATGCTAACACAGCCCAATTTTTTGATCAGCAGTTTGTCATACAGCTTTTGAGCTCTCGGTTTCATCAATTCAGTCTGTTTCGTGCTTTGTTTTAGCTGCTCCTGCTTCCAACGAATCTGCAGGCCCATTCTCTCCTTGGCACACAGTCGCTGAAGTAATTGACTTTTTCGCTGGACTGATGCTGAAGGATGACGCTTGAAATAGTCCCTTATCTTTCTGTCGATTGTAGGGTCAGTGGGACCGGGTCAGTGCGAGAATCTACGAAAGAGCAATGTTGTTGATTTTTCGTAATGCGCTCAGACCTTCTTCTTTAGCCAGTCTTCTGATCAAAAGACCACTTCCTTGCGAAAAATTGAAAAAATTTACAACATCAGTTTTATTCGGACGTTAACTACAAGACGCAGCCAAAAGTTGGTTGAATAACATGTGTAACATAAGTCCTGGGAATATTTTCAGGCCTTTATTTGACAGCATTAACAAACACACAGATGTCAAACAATGTACTTGTCACGTTCATCTGTGTTTCTACTGAACTGTCAAACTCAAATTGCGCAGTAGTTTCCATTAAAAATTCCGTACAAGCTGGATTTACGAGCACAAGTCGCCAACCTTTCTGGACGGCTTAGTACAAGTGAAATTTTGAGCGTGTTCAAAGACGAGCCAATATCAAAATCAACAATATACCGTGTTTTGAAAGATTGTCGTGATGGTAAAGAACCGGAAAATAAATAGAAAAGTGGTCGCCCAACAAAATTGAGTGCCAGAACAACGAAAAAACTGCTGTCAAGCGCTGAAAACAAGGTTGGTCAATCAACACGCAAATTAGCACGAAAATTTCAGGTTTCAAACATGACAGTCCATCGGATTTTGAGAAAACATAACGTAGTCTCTCGGAAACGTCAGCGTGCACCAAAATATACACAGCAACAACTCGAAAAATACCAAAATGCTGCCGTGCACTTCGTCGCGAGTATTTTGCAAATGGAAAGTGCATAATTTTGGATGATGAATCTTACTTCACGTTTTCGCACCATGAATTGAGTAGCAACGATGGTTTCTATACTGCTAACATTAAAACAACACCAGACGATGTTAAATATGCCAGCAAATCGAAAATATGAGCCAAAGGTGTTAGTTGTGGGCAGCCATGTCATCGAAGGGTATCTCGGTGCCTTTGATACGCTAAACAAGTCCGAAAGCTGTCGAATTCTGACGTGCTCATATCGACCAATGCATTAGCGAACATTGAAGGCAAGATTCATCCAAGCAAATATCACGTAGCCGTCAAATATAGTGTTTCCGATTGTTTGAGTCCGATTGTTTCGATTTCAAGTACCATGCTTTTGAATTTTTCCCGAGGACTATATGTTTACTATATGTTACTGCACGCATTTCAATTGACTAGTTAGATCACTCAAGTGTATCTATGAAATTACCGAAACCAATGTATAGATTCAGCAACCTTGATGTTGTTCTCACTAGTGGAACAATCGATCAAAGTCTGCTTTAAATCACTATAATTCTACATCATCTCAATGATTTGATCAGTAGGCCCCCTTTGCTTTTAAACCACGTAAAGAGACACCATAGATAACATTTAAAAAAAATAGAAAATCTGACAATTTTTGACAAACTGACAAACTGATATGGAAAAAACGAGCTGACTAACGCTCACAGAAAGTAATTCTATAAAAGAATAACTTTTCTTTAAAAAAATCTTTTCGCAAACTAACAACTGAGCAGCTTACAAAATGAAAATTTAGCAAGCTTTCAAACAATAAACTTTTTGTTTAAACAGATTCCATAGCTACATGAAACTAGTAAAGATTACTAATTACCGTGTCTAATAACAAACAATTGGTGCTTGAACAAAGATATCTAGAGCCTTTTTTCATTAGGGCGAATCTAACATTGAGAGACCTCTTTGATTGCTTTCTCTTTCATTCAAATTCAAATCACCTTTACGTTTTTCATTTGCAGAGTATGGAAACCAGCACTGTTGTGTCTCGATCTGCACTTAAGAATCCCTCGAAAGTTTTATAATGGCGCTGTAATGAATCAAAAAGAACGAGACAGAAGAGAATCTCTCTTTGTTAGATTCGCCCTATTTAAAAAAGCTTCTAGATATGTCAAAATAAAATATGTAGATCACTTTCTCACCCTTGCGTCGCACCACAGACAGAAATAAAAATTCTTAAAGATAGAAAGAGCAGGCTGTCGCCTTCTTCCTCATACCTATATTCACACATGTGATCGGTGTGTGCTTACGAAAATTTCCCTGTTCGCTGCCCCTGGCTTAAACCCCTGAACCTATAATCTCACTCACACAGCTCGTTAGCAGATCAAACATCTTGCCAACATAAACCGATTGCGGGCTACCAACGATCGTGGCAATAGAAGTCGGAAATTCCACCCTTGCATGAATTGTGCGCAGAGAGAATACCGCGTCGCTGGTGAGTAAATGTGGAAAAGAGACAAACATATCCACTCCTTTTCCAATGTGGGATTCTTGAGAGCGCGTTTCGAGATCCTCGTTAGCAGTTAGCACACGCATCCTGTTCAAAATCTCCCACAGCTCATACTCTCACTCTCAAACGGCTGCAATCCCGGGGAGTTTAAACGCCTATTCGGCTTACTGCGATTCGAGAAGGTGCTTTTGACGGACGGATGGAAGGTCGTTGCTAACGAGATCTTGTTAAAAGTCATGCTCATTAGATTCAAAAGCGTGGATTTTCAGGCAGCATAACATTGACTACCTACAAGTTCCATGCGAAAATCAAATGATAACTCATGACAACAAACGTAACCAGAAGACCGAACGTTCAATTTTCAAAATGCTTTGATATTCATTTGTGTAGACAGTTCATTTTCAAAACGAATTTCGAAATGTTAGAAATGAAATTCAATCAGCCATAATGAATATCAATTACCCGTCGGAATCGGAAAAAATGCAAGGGCAGCCCAGTCCAGAGTATTCTTGCACAACATTGCTAGCATCTATTCCTCTGGGACGATGAAGACGGCCCTGGTTGTTCCATGTTTGGATTAGGATTCAAAATCACTTTATTATAAAAAATCATCACAAGAGATGATATTCAGATTTCATCAAATGAAATTCATGCTTACCGATTGATAATCAAAACAACAGTGACAGCAGATTTTTGACCCGCACATAGAACCGACTTCATTCATTGCAGTAAACAAAATGCAGTTGGCATAGAAGTGACAGCGGTAACCATGAAAACCGGAAAGTAAAAATCATCATTACACTGGGATAAATCATTATCACTTCTCACTGAATATTTTATGAAAATTCTAGGCACTGTTCATCAGCATCGAATTTTAACTTTTTGGATATCGGCGCATCTGTATGAAGGTCTAAACTGTCCAATACCGGCGGAAGTGGATGGAGGTGTCGCTGAACAATGTACTTTTTCAATGATTTGAAATGGCTGTACCTTGATCGGCATTTTGGAACCGCGCAGTCACAAAACACTATATCAGGATCAAAATTTTAATTCCGGTTGTGGTTATTAAAATGCTGCTGCAGCTCTTCCACATTGCCTCAATTACTTCTTGACAGAAGAAACATATTATGCTCAACTTTTCATGCTTAATTAGACCTTACCTTACCAATCAGACTAAGGCCGGCGTGGCCTCTGCTGTACACAGAAGTTGTCTTCATTGTAATCGGTCCATGGCTGTACCTCGCCAGCCTCGCTGTCTGTGGAGGGTCCGCAGGTCGCCTTCTACTTGGTCGGTCCACCTTGCTCGTTGCGCGCCGCTTCTTCTTGTACCTGTCGGTTCGTTTTCGAGAACCATTTTCACAGGGCTGTCGTCCGACATTCTTACGACATGCCCAGCCCATGTGTACGATGGGAGGTTCTCCCAGCAACTGGTGCAGTTCGTGGTTCATTCGCCTCCTCCACGTTCCTTCTTCCATCTGCACTCCACCGTAGATGGTACGCAGCACCTTCCGTTCAAAGACTCCAAGGGCGCGTTGGTCCTCCACTAGCAATGTCCATGTTTCGTGGCCGTAGAGAACTACCGGTCTAATTAATGTCTTGTAGATGGTCAACTTTGTGGTTCGGCGAACTTTGTTCGATCTCAGCATCCTTCGAGGTCCAAAGTAGGCATCGATTGCCAGCCATAATGCGCCTTTGTATCTCTCTGCTGGTGTCGTTATCGGCGGTCACCAATGAGCCCAGATACACGAATTCGTCTACTAGCTCGATTTCATCACCGTCGATCTGAACTCGTGGTAGGAGGCTAACATTGTCTTCTCGTGAGCCTCTTCCCTTCTGAACTAAGACATGAAAGAGACTAGGGACTTCAAGAAGCCAACACGAATTTGAAAACAAGCTGTTTGTTAAACCATGTTGTTTATATAGACGTTCAAAGACACCCTTTATAACGGAAATAAATCAACAGCTTGTGATTCTGGAGTAGAAGAATCCTCAATGCCTCAATTTGTGTTAGCTTGTTTTATAAAACACTGAGATGCATGTGAACAATTCCCCTGAAATCCAGTTATTAGCTCCGTCAGCAAATTTGCAAACTGTGACGCATTACCCAACCTCCAACCAGCTCTACTGTTTCGCTATAAAACTCAACGGTGCACAGATTATCACGACAAACAATGTGCATACAAATTGTCATCCTCGATAATCGAAACAAATCGCTTTTGATCGCTCTCAATTCTTCGCCCAATTTCAACCGCCCCAGCTCCTCCGTCCCAAACAAACCACAATCACGGAACCATTCGCGCCAACGAATGGAGCGAATCAATGCTAAAATTTGCACAAATTGCTGCTACCCCGGAAAACGCAGATAAAATTATGGCAACCACAAAAGACGCCAACCGCCGACTCACCGACTGGCTCGTATTACGTACCCGATCCATCAGCAATGAAAAACAAACGATCGTCTCAATTTAGAGCGTAATTCAGAACTGATTTGCTATTGAGTAGTCGTTCTCCAGCCTAGTCCATTACATCATCGATCAGGGTGTCAAAATAATGGAACAACAGGTGCCTCAAGAACGCTGCCCCAATCATTCAATTTAATATTGATTCGACAGATGGCTCGTTCGGGTTTTAAAGTTCAAGATCGCGCCTACCTTGACGATGATGGTTGGGTACTTTTTTGCTTCTTCTCTTCTTCTTCATCTCTCGTAGTAATGACTATAACCTGCATACGCCTCCCGTTGCGACGCCTCTACCAATCGTCGAAAACCCAACTTCGCTTGCACCTACCTAACTTGCAATCAAGGTGAAATTGTTGCACATGTGGTCAGCATCGCAATCAAATCCACTTAATCCCAGATCGAAGCATTGGGAAATCATTTTTAATCGTGCGCTTTCGAGGTCTGACATTCGTAGAAAGTCCACAAGCAACCGTTAACTTCCCGGGGAGGGAAACGGGGACGGTCAGTTGAAACTGTTTTCGATGTACCTAAATTAAAATGATTTGGCTTGCTTATCTTGACTTTTGCTTTTTTTGTTTGGTTCATTTTCAGGGCTACCGAGACGAGATGCTGTCGGAGGAGATGAGTTCACTGGTGCCACCGGGGCTGCAGGGTAAGGCGGACATCCTGTTCGGGAATCTGCACGAGCTGTACACCTTCCACAACGATATTTTCCTAAAGGATCTGGAGAACTGTATTTCCACCACCGAACTAGTCGCACTGTGCTTCGTGCAGAGGGTGAGTATTTACAATTTTAAAAGATAATGATAGTTACATGAGCTGCAAGCGATAATAGATTTGAATTAGATTGTGCAATTAGATGTAAACTTGCAGCCAAAGTTTCTGCAGTGCAATGATTAATTACTATAAATTAAGTGTGAAATAGTGACTTTGAGGCCGGAAAAATGTTTCCATCGCGCGCTTATAACTTTTTGACCTGATAGCCTACTTTACTTTGAACGGCATTGCGTCAGGGTGGACATAGCCTACTCCACTAGGCTCCTCGTTATAAATAGGTCTACGGCTGCTGATCTCCAGTTTGCTAAACCACCCATGCTTGCAAGGTCCTGCTCAATTTGGTCCTGCCAGCTCGAATGTTGAGCGCCACTGCGTCTTGTCCCAGCCGGATTCGAGGCGAACATCATTTTGGCCGGGTTTGTTTTCCGGCATCCTGACGACATACTTAGCCCATCGCATCTTGCCAGCTTTTGAAGCTTTCTGGATGCTGGATTTACCGTATACAGTACTGGCAAAAATAAAGTGTACATTCCAATTAGACATACCTTTTTGTTGTTTTCTAGCTTATACGTACGAATTGGGTATACGTTTCTTCATACAAATTGACTTTTGAGTTTATTCTTCTATTGGCGTATAAAAAGAAACAAGACACTCATTGACGGTGTTAGACTATTAATCTGGGGGGGGGGTGTAAAGGGGCTTGCCCGAAGGATTTTTTAAGTTTATAGGAATATTGAAAAGAGCGATGAAAGTAGCGTAACTGTTAGGGAAATGTTAGTTTTATTGATGAGACAGAACAGGTTCAATAGAATAACAATGTCTATTCTGCGGCTCTGTGAGTCGAGATGCCTTAAGGGGGATATACAGTTAGAATGACCAAAAAATTCAATTTAGTTTTTGTATAAAAAAGTTAGTAAATTTCCCGTAAAATACGCTGCTTAAACCCTTTTTTTCGAAATTCAAACTCCAAGTCTTTCTTTTCATCGTTTTTCGAAGACGCCTTTCTCGCGCGCAGCAGGTTTAAAGAGACGCTTGACCGAGAAGACCTATTTTCATCGCGTTTTTCTCAAAACAGCATTTTCGAAGTTTATGCCGGTGATAACTTGAAAACTACTTATTCGATTAAGCTGAAACTTATAGGATTTCTTTATTATAGTATTACCTTCTGTATAAATTAAAAATTATTGTAATATTTTATTAATATATATGGAAAATAGAATGGCGGAAAAAATGTAGATTTTTTCAAAAATGCTTCGCCAAAAGTGCATTTTTTTTTTTACTTATTTTTTCAATTCATCTACTAACTGTAAATGTAATTAATGAATTTATTTGGGTTAGCAAGTTTCAGATCAAAACTGCGACCAGGAGAGCCGGCACAAGCTAAATACAACGACTTTTTCAACGCACTCAACGCAACGGCCGCCAATTTGTTGAAAACCATTTGAAAAAAAAAAAATTGTATACTACATGGATACACTTATAATTGTAAAAAAGTTTCGATTGATTTGAGTAAAAACTTCCCTTAAATTTTTTATTTGAAAAATGAGTTTTTTTCTCGTTCTAACTGTATATCCCCCCTTAAGAGAATCGAATGTGGTGAATATATACCTCGTATTATTCCGTGTGGATCAAATGGAGAATGTAGTCACCTTATTCGATTCTCTTGAGGCGTCTCAACTCATCCGAGGCGGAGAATAGACCTGATTCTATTTGTAGGCAAGTACAAAGAACAACATTGAGTAAATGATCATTTTGAATTTATGTCAAAATTTGGATTGGTGTGTATTACGCGTTTTCAATATCTTCAAAATTTTGTCGGTTGATACTAATTCCTTCACAACTGACATTGATAGTATTCCAGCGCATCGAAATTCCATGGAAATTTTTCGAATTTTTTTTGAAGGTATAGCAAGGAAAGTAAACAATTAAAGTATAGGCGAAATTAACTAATGCATCTACCGCTTTAAACTGTATTGAATTTATAAATTTTCAAGTACAGTCTTCAAAATGGCATCAGATTTGCCATGTTCGAAGGTTTGGCAAAAAATATTTATCCTATGAAATTTTTGTATTTTGTAAAAGAAAATAAATGTTTTTAAAATTGTCTAAGATGATGAATCAGATGTAACTTTGAAAACTGTGTTTCAAAATTTATAAATTCAACACAGTTTAATATTCAGGTTACTTTTGAGCTACTGTTAAAATTTCATTTCAGCACAATCGATCCTTTGAGTGCTGACACAGAAAATGTCAAATATGACAATTTGGTATAAAAAACTCCCCAGCAACACACAAGTTTTATAACAGTTAAAAATACTTTTATGTGACTAGATTCGGTTACATAGTAGCTTACTCAACATTAAATTATGAAGATGTGTTACTCGGGCTGTAAGTGTATTTAATATTTTCACCACGAATAACCCAAAATAGCCAACACCAATAACGCCAAAATAGAAACTTTAAATTGAAAATCAAATCCTTTAACGAAATCTTATGAATAAATGTTAGACAACTGTAATAAGAAATATGAACGAAATTTTGATAAAATTTCCAAGAAAAAATTGAGAAGCGTTTTTAAAAAATAATCAGAACTCTGTCTCTACGAAGTGAATGCAGATGGGAACACACCGTTCTTACAAGCAGTATATTTCGGATTTTTACCTTCGGATTTCTTTCGTATGGTTTGAGTCTTAGAAAATTAAACACATTTTTTTCGACGTGTCATGCATTACGGCATCACTATGACCGATAAATAAAAATATTTGTAGAGAAGATAAGGTAATAGTTTCAACAGGTTAGCAATATTTTCTTCCTCAAGTGCGACAAGATATCCCCCTAATTAATAAATGAATAACATTTTACAAATAAGTCGAGTAAATTACTTAATTTAACAACCTTATCACCAAGTTCAGTAAATTACATAAAATATCATGAACAATAATGTTCATTTCATTTAATTGGCAGCTTTGTGAGTAGGGTATGTCAAGCTGAACAATGCTTAAGGTCTTAAGTAACATTGGGGACTCACTTTGTCGACATTCTTTTTGCGTTCCAACGTCTATGTAAAAACATGTTCAAGTATTTTCAACACACAGTATGGTAATATAAAGTTTAACTGAGAATCCAATACATCAAAAATATCAGCAAATTGTTTAGCATTAGCATGAGCATGATTGACCGCCCGAGGTTGCTACTCCGTTGTTGCCAGATCAGCTGTTATTACACAGAGAACCAATAGATGATGCTTGGGACTAACATACATCTTCAATGTGTAAAAACTGGTGATCCCAAACTAAGGCAATACCGGCGCCGGCCTCGCCCGAATGAAGATCAAGTAGGGAATCGTTAGGAATATGTTGACGTGATACTCGCTTTATTGGAAGCCGCGAAATCCACTTCCACGAGAAATCACTGGGATTTTGGATAACAGGATTGGGTGGCAGAAGGGTTCGTTTTAATTAATGATAAGCTGTCAAGTGTAATTAGTACCGATTTCCGATTTTAACCGGTTTAAACCAACGGTAAGGATGCTATTGGAGCCACTCACAAAGTGTGATTGTGGTTTTTCATTAGGAAAACAAGGTAATTCATCTCAACGCTTGAGAGCCAACTTGGACCGATCTACACCAACAGTACGGATCCCGCTCGAGTCTCTTACATAATGGGACAGTGGTCTATTTGTTCCAAGATAGGGTGGCCTGTCGAGCATGGTGAACGAATAATTTGGATCACAATTAATTATGTACCTCATCTTACCCGGTGAACCACGACTTCTGATGCTCACTCGATCACTCGCGCAACGAACAATAGACTCATGCTCATTTCGGTGACGAACTAGCCCAGATTTCTCAATCATTTTCTTTACCGATGGATACACACGAGAACGAAAAAAAAAAACAAATTTCTGCTAGCCTCGCACACACCTCAACCGAACCGCGCACTACTCCAGTCAGCTCCGAGATAACACGCACACTAATTCTAGACAAAATCGTCAAAAGGTCGAAAGTTACAAATGTAAACAATGACTTAAAAAATATATTTCCTCGAAATGCCAGGTTGCTAACATCTATATCCACTACCGTCGGGAAGGTAGAAGCTGCCTACACACTTAGAAAATTTTACAGTATTCGGTAATTTTTTACCGAACTTTCAGCAGCTGAACGTTCGGTTATCCGATTTACCGGTTTTCGGTGAAATTTTACAGTATTCCGGTAAAAAAATTACCGGAACTTGTCATATTTTACCGAAATCCGTTAAATTTGATTACCGAACTGTTCAGCTGTTGAAAGTTCGGTAAAAAATTACCGAATACTGTAAAATTTTCGAAGTGTGTATATCTGTTTTTGATACTATTTTGTTTGTGGGAGCAAGCCGATCCCAGAAAAATACGCTAGAAGTCATTGTTTACAACTGTTACTTTCGACCTTTTGACTATTTTGTCTAGAATTCATCGGTGCGCTGCCCCGCAGCTCTTGCCGAATGTCGAAAACTGTACCAAGCCGACCTACGCCGAACACTTTTCACGCACTGATGACTTTCATCGAGTACTTTTGTCCCGGAAAACAATTTTCTCTTTCTTAGTCCCTGGGTTCATTACCAGCCAACAGAGTAGACCGACGGCTACCCAAATGCCCAGCGGAATACCGAAATAACTCCGGAAACTTAGTTTTGTGATAAACGGGAAAAACTTTGCACACAGGGAACCGTTTGCTTACATCATACTAGAAAACTACGATTTCAATTGCAGCGAAAAACACGACGACCGATAGTGGCGCGATACAGTGTTATAACAGGCAACCGAATTACCCATAAACTCAAACTAAAATTCTCAATCTTCCCTATAAAATTTCACTGATTTTAAAGTTAAAGGAAATGAGCGAAAAAACTGACAGCGATAGAAAAACACGCCCGCTTGCGCCCGAAACTTACTTCGATCTCCTCAAAAATATCAGCAAATCGTTTAATAGACAAACTATTAATCAAAGGGAAAGTCGACGAAAAGAATCTCCCATTGTTACTTAGGACCTAATGCATTGTTCAGCTTGATGTACTGATTTTTGTTTGTGCACGGTTGTTTGCGAAAAGCCATTAATGGGTAAAAAACACCCATTTTCAAATAGCATTCCCGTCTGTCACAAAATGGGGGAATTCTCAATCATGCAATGGGTAAAAAACACCCATTGGAGTAAACCTCATACAATAAAAAAACGGGTATATTTTTACACATTAATGGGTGAAAAAAAGTTCTAAAACCAAGCGTATCCGGTGCTTCGTTGGTGGGAAGTGCCGCTTGTTTCAGTTGTTTAATTTCATAAAAACTTCAATAATATGTGAAACTAAACACTTTCGGAACAACGCAAGTAAGACAAATTATATTTTTGTATATAATCTAATGCTTCAGAATAATGCTTCCAGATCGTCGATTTAGCTAAACGTTGACAATCGTTTTGAGTGCACGGAGCATTGAGGAGCTTGTAAAGAAGTCGAATCCATATTTTAAAAATTGTATGAATAAAAACAAGTACAAGTATTCTATTTAGCCATTTATTGATTGATTACCATGAATATCATAATATTACAATCTACCAACTGCTACATAATGCATGCAAAAATGGGAAATTTTTTACCCATTTTGGCTTCTTTGCAAGGGGTGAATAAATACCCATTTTGGATTTTTTGCAATGGGTGAAAAAATACCCATTTACTGACATAAACTGATTTTACCCATTGATGGGTAAATCGGGTTTACGCATTCAATGAGGAGAGCCACTTCTAGCGAAAATGGGTGTTTTTTCACCCATTAATGGGTTTTTGAAAACAACCGTGTGGAGCTGCCCATTACTAGGTCAATATCGACAACTAGTGGTACTGAAAGTCAACCCTAACAAATATTAGGATTTCAGAAATTTACCTGATTATATATTTACCTTAAATACTACCTTTACTTCTAATACTACATTTTTGAAAACATTGTCGTTATTGAATAAACTTTCATCTCCATATTTTGCATATAGACATTCGTTAGCTTCGAAACTTCTAATCAATCTAGGGAATCTATACTCTACAAATTTGTTCGTACAAGAGAAAATTATATCGTGAGTTCTAAAATGCGCCTTTAAACAAAACTCATTATTGTAAAACCTTCTCGAATAATAAAATTAAATTACTTTCATAGAAATGTGTTCCAAACCTTTTGTTTAAACTTAATAGGCTCTAAATTTAACTGTCGCTATTATTTTATTTATGAGTCTTGAGATTTTAATATCAATAGAATTGAAAATAAGAAGGGAATTATTTTTCAAATACCTACTAAGGGAACAAAAAAAAAACACCATGATATAATAGTTTTGTGCACATGCCTGCTAGTGAATTCCTAAGAAGGCCCTGTGCGTTCTAATTTCGAATTTGATCTAGTAAACTCTTGTTTCCCGAACGATATCTAGGTTCATAAGGGTAGCCAGGGAGAGGGCAGGTGGGGGCGAGCAATTTAATTTAGCCTTTGTGAAAGGGATTTGAAACGCAATCATCTCCCGAAAAAATAGTCATTCCGGGAAATGGCGTCTGGAAAAGGTCTTTGCGAAATGGCCTTTGGGAAATTACCTCTGTAAAATTATCTCAAGGAAATTATCTCTGCAGAATAGCCTCTGGAAAATGGACTTTGGGAAATAGCATCTGGAAGATATGGGAAAGCAATATGCATATGTTATTATTTCCCGAAAACAAAAAGGACAAAGATCTACTCTGGAAAATTATTCAATCCGGTAAATGGCCTCTGGGAAAAGGATTCCTGGAAATGGCGTCTGGGAAATAGTTTGGAATTTGGATAATGTCTATAGACCAGGAATCGATGCCAAACACAATTTTGAAATCCAAGATGGTGGCTTCCGGTTGCCATACCGTGAAAAAAGTCCCCATTGGGTTACCCAATGCTCGACCTTTCAACCTTGGGTAACCCAAAGATAAGTGGTCGTCGTGAGCCAAAGAGTGGCATAGATTATAAAATGAGGACAGTCACGATTTAGCAGCTTTTTAGCAGCTTTTTAATATTATTCTAACATCTCAAAATTTCTCTGCGTGAATGCATGAAAATACTAAATTTTGAAAGATTTTATAGAAATCCCAGCAAGAAAATTCTTCCTTAATTTGTGGAGCAAGCCATTGAGGAACTTAGAAACAAACACTTTTCCAGCGGAATACTTAGAATGATTAAAGTAATTTCTGGAGAACTATGTGCAAGAATCCTTGCAGACTTCCAAAAAATTAATTCTACAAAAACTTCTTGCGTAAATTTTTAAGTTATGAAGTTATGGAGTTCATGCAAAAAAATCTTCTTAGATTTCTCCAAGAATTATTTCAAAAGTTATATAAAGTTTTCAGGTAGTTCTTTCAGGTGTCCTCTAGGGATTTCTTTAGAATCACAAAACTTCAGAAGTTCTGGGATTCCTCCACAAAGAAACCACAAGAAACTTATTGAATAGTTCCTGGAGGAATGGCTACAAACTCCTACAAAAATACCTTTAGAAAAACCGAAAAGGAATCTTTAAATCTTTGGGAAATTCTATAAAGTTTTCTAAAAAAATCTATCCCAAAAAAAAAGAAGAAATCATTTGGAGGCACACACACAAATCGACTTTTAGACTGTAATTTATCAATGTAGAGTCAGTGTCAATTATTTTCTTTTGCTTCATGGGCCTTAAGTAGCACACTGAAACGAAAATTGGTAAAATAATCGATCTTAAAATGATCACATTTTTTTTTTAATTTGAGGGTTTTGAGTAGACAAGCAATTGCCTAAAATCTAAAAAATCTAGGTTTATATAAAAAATCTGTAACCTGTATGAAAAAAATCTTTGTCAATCTAGATAAATCTGTGCATGTGGCAACCCTGGTTACAGCTTTTTCTTTTTAATATCTATCACTATCGCCTGTTGCTATGATCCATTCATGGCAACCGCATGGAAGAATCCAGATTGAAAAAAGAAGAAGACACCGAGTGGTGATAAATCTGACAGCTCCCATGTTAAAGTAAAGTACGCACATTTTAAAATGCTTATAAAAAATTCAAATGAAATTCTAATTAAAAGCGGTTTGTTGTATGATGTAAGGAAAATCCAAAACTACTCAATATAGACATTTTCAGCAAAATAAAAAATAAATAAAAAAAAGCCCCTATTTTGCAGTTTAGGATTTTTCTTACATCATACAACAAACCGCTTTTGATTAAAATTTCATTTGAATTTATTAGAAGCATTTTAAAACGTTCGTCCTATATTTTAACATGGGAGCTGTCAAATTTATCACCACTCGGTGTCTTCTTCTTTTTTCAACTTGGATTCTTCTATTAATTGTCCCCAAACATCCAAGTTTGTTGTCGACTACTATGTTATTGCGAATTCGTTTTTGAACCTAAGTTGGAACCAGTTCCAACCTGCAATACCCGAACTTATTATCAGTGTACAGTTTAATCCGATACGAGTTACAAATGGAGACAAACACACCGACGTGTAACACACAACAAGTCGACCCAATTTTGCTACCCAATTTTTGTCTCCAACAAATACCGAAGAAAAGTGTTCAGCCTTCAGTGTTAAAACGTTGTTGATTTATGTAATAGACAGGGATGCCATATTCACAGACATGTCTGTAAATTTGCAGACTTTTCATTTTCATTGCAGACTTTTTTAACGATGCAGACATTTAGCAGACATTCTATTTATGTTGCAGACTTTTACAGACATTTGAAATATTTTTTTAAATTTCAAATAAAGGTATTCTAGGGAAGGTCCATTAATTATGTTACGCAGTTAGGGGGGGCGGGGGGTATGGAAAACGTGACGATCCATACAAAAAAAATAGAAGGTCCATACAAAAAACGTGACAAGGGGGGGGAAGGTGAATAGTAAAAAGTCAATTTTTGCGTGACGTAATTAATGGACGTTCCCCTATGAAGTTCGGATTTAAAACGTATGCAGTATGCAGTATAGTATTTAAACGCAGTATAGTAGATACGGTAAGAAGCTTTGTTGAAATGTTTTAAAATATCGTAGGTATCATTTAAAGTAGAAATCCTTGATGAAAGGAAAGCGGTGGGCCACATGGAGACACAATGGGGCCGGAGATAAGTATTGTATAGGCCCTTTCCGAGGGTAACATGGAGTCCCTATTTATGGTTGTGTTCAATCCCACGCGTGTTCAAACCCATGCGAAAAATAACTGTCAAAGCGTAGGTAATATTGGTCCTTTGCTATTAAGTCACAACGAAAATCAAGGTTCACAACAATACAAATCATATTTGAGAAAGTTAGAGATTTCCTCGAAAAAAATATTCTCCTACGGTCAGGTAGAAACTTCTCGAAAGTTTTGGGATCAAGTAGTTCATGCAAGAAGAGCCCTAAAAAATTCATTACCGAAGTTCAGGGGGAGAGGACTTCTCTGAAGTTTGGAATTTTTCAGAGGTTTTGGAGTTCTTCCCAGAAATTGAAGATTGAACTTCCCAGAAGTTCATAAAAACAAACTTCCCCAAATTTCAGACGGGAGCTAACCAAGAAGGGCACTACCTATAATTTCTCAAAAATCCTGGAAAAAAATCCTCAGGAAGATGCGTCATAGAAGTCGAGGAAAGAACATCTCTCAAGTTCAGGAAATAACTTCCCAGAAGTTTTGGAAGAAACTTCTCGAAATGTTAGTTGGAACTTCCTTGAAGTGCTTGGCAGCTTTTCCAAAGTTCAGAGGAGAACAATCTGCATTTCAGAATAAGGATTTCTTAAATTCTTTAGGGAAAAAAGAATGAAACTTACCAGGAGCATTGGGGGTACTTCCTTCTAATTTGAGCACGAATTTCCCAATAGTTCCGGTTCCAGCTTCCCCAAATTTCTGGAGAAAACTTCCCCAAAGTTCAGAAGAGTCCAGAAAGTCTAGGAAGAAACTTCAAGTACAAATTTAAGGGAAAATTTTCTAATAATCTTGGAATTAAATTTTCCTCGCAGTGCCGGATGGGACCAATCAGAAGTTTGGAAAGAATAAGCACAGGAAAAAACTTCCCCGAATTTCAGGAAGAAACCTACTAGAGAGGGCACCTGTAGGGTCAAAAAGGATTTTTTTCAAAAAAATCAGTAAAGAACTCCTCAGACAAGAGGACTTCTCAGAAGTTGCGAAGAGACCAAAAGTTCATTTGGAACTACCTAGAAGTGCTACAGAGCTTCCCTTAAGTTCCGAATCAAACATTACAGCATTTCAGAATGAGAACTGCTCGAAGTTCACAAAATCTCAGAAGTTATGGTAAATTCTTTTGATGAAATCAGGAAGAAAATTTTCAGAAGTATAGGTGGATCTTTCTAGTAGTTCAAGCAGGAATTTCTCAGAAATTCAGGAACAAACTTCCCCGAAGTTCAGGACAATACTCTCTGAAGTTCAGAAGAGATTATTTTGGCAGTTCAGAAAAGAACTTCTCAGAAGTTCAGGAAGAAACTTCTAGCAACTTAAGAAGATTTTCCAAAAAATTCTGAAGAGTATTTTCTCAAAATTTTTCAGAAACTTTCCTCGTAGTTCAGGATGGGACTTATCAGAAGTTTAGAAAGTAACTATGTTCAGGAAAAAAAATGCCAAATGTTTCTGGAAGGTAAGGTTGGGTTCTTAAATGTGAATTTCGAAGAAAATAAGGAGTGACTACCAAGAAGTTCACGAGGAATTTTGCCTAAAGTTCATAGGGAAACTTCCCAGAAAAAAGCAAAGAGCCTTGCAGAAGATCAGGAGAGAGTTTCCATGAAATTTAAGAGATAATCACTGACTAACCGAAGAAGCAGTCTATACAAAAATCATTCATATGACCATAATGATATTGATGATCATGAGTGATGATGACACCATATTAAAATATGGTACACACAATCAATGGTTATTGTTGAATCAAAAAAAAAAGTCTGTTGAATTTATCAAACGAAAACTAAATTTTGATTTTAAAATACAAAACTGGAAAGAGCGTTACAGGGGGGAAAAACTATGAAAAATTGTGTCATCTATAGATGCATATATGCGACTGCTTCAAGCTTCAGTGTCACTTTAAAAATATGAAACAATAGTGTAAGGTTGCATACAATCCATGAAATAGATGCAGACATGTTCACATAATCATACAAATAGCAATAATGACATAACTCACTCTCTTATTACGTCTTTTCGTTGAAAGAAGTCTAATTTTCTAAAAAAAAATTACAGACTTTTATAGACATTCCCAGACATTTCAAATTTTTATCACAGACATTTGAAAAAAATATCTGGCATCCCTGGTAAAAGAGTCCAAATCCTTAAAGCACTTTTCCGGGCAATTTTTCGACATTGTTTACAGCCTACAATGCAAATCCAAAGATAAACGGATCTTCGCCACTATTATCAAACATCATTTGAAAGTAAGACGTTCATGCATTTTTCGTTCTGAACTTCCGTGTCCTCGAAGGATACTGCGATAATCAGTTGAAATGCTAAATATCAACGATTTGTTTAAAAACAACCTTTCAAATACTGTTTATTTTTTAAGAATTACTATAATGTTGTTTGTAGTAGGTTTAACAAACA